>CM077032.1:51326382-51608814 GCA_039090855.1 Macrothele yani
TAGACCTGTTTACTAATCGTTTGGGCGCTGCCGGCAGCCGAACCCGAAATAGTGAATTTAGAATTGTTACTTTTCGCCGCTGCTCGTGACATAAGGCAACCTTCAACCGCGAGAGTCATTTTGGATTGGACCTGTTTACTAATCGTTTGGGCACTGCCGACAGCCGAACCCGAAATAGTGAATTTGGAATTGTTACTTTTCGCCGCTGCTCGTGACATAAGGCAACCTTCAACCGCGAGAGTCATTTTGGATTGGACCTGTTTACTACTCGTTTGGGCGCTGGCTACAGCCAAACTCGAAATAGTGAATTTGGAATTGTTACTTTTCGCCGCTGCTCGTGACATAAGGCAACCTTCAACAGCTAGAGTGATTTTGGATTGGACCTGTTTACTAATCGTTTGGGTGCTGCCGACAGCCGAACCCGAAATAGTGAATTTAGAATTGTTACTTTTCGCCGCTGCTCGTGACATAAGGCAACCTTCAACCGCTAGAGTGATTTTGGATTAGACCTGTTTACTAATCGTTTGGGCGCTGCCGACAGCCGAACCCGAAATAGTGAATTTAGAATTGTTACTTTTCGCCGCTGCTCGTGACATAAGGCAACCTTCAACCGCTAGAGTGATTTTGGATTAGACCTGTTTACTAATCGTTTGGGCGCTGCCGACAGCCGAACCCGAAATAGTGAATTTAGAATTGTTACTTTTCGCCGCTGCTCGTGACATAAGGCAACCTTCAACAGCTAGAGTGATTTTGGATTGGACCTGTTTACTAATCGTTTGGGTGCTGCCGACAGCCGAACCCGAAATAGTGAATTTAGAATTGTTACTTTTCGCCGCTGCTCGTGACATAAGGCAACCTTCAACCGCTAGAGTGATTTTGGATTAGACCTGTTTACTAATCGTTTGGGCGCTGCCGACAGCCGAACCCGAAATAGTGAATTTAGAATTGTTACTTTTCGCCGCTGCTCGTGACATAAGGCAACCTTCAACAGCTAGAGTGATTTTGGATTGGACCTGTTTACTAATCGTTTGGGTGCTGCCGACAGCCGAACTCGAAATAGTGAATTTAGAATTGTTACTTTTCGCCGCTGCTCGTGACATAAGGCAACCTTCAACAGCTAGAGTGATTTTGGATTGGACCTGTTTACTAATCGTTTGGGTGCTGCCGACAGCCGAACCCGAAATAGTGAATTTAGAATTGTTACTTTTCGCCGCTGCTCGTGACATAAGGCAACCTTCAACAGCTAGAGTGATTTTGGATTGTGCCTGTTTACTAATCGTTTGGGTGCTGCCGACAGCCGAACCCGAAATAGTGAATTTAGAATTGTTACTTTTCGCCGCTGCTCGTGACATAAGGCAACCTTCAACAGCTAGAGTGATTTTCGATTGGACCTGTTTACTAATCGTTTGGGTGCTGCCGACAGCCGAACCCGAAATAGTGAATTTAGAATTGTTACTTTTCGCCGCTGCTCGTGACATAAGGCAACCTTCAACAGCTAGAGTGATTTTGGATTGGACCTGTTTACTAATCGTTTGGGTGCTGCCGACAGCCGAACCCGAAATAGTGAATTTAGAATTGTTACTTTTCGCCGCTGCTCGTGACATAAGGCAACCTTCAACAGCTAGAGTGATTTTGGATTGGACCTGTTTACTAATCGTTTGGGTGCTGCCGACAGCCGAACCCGAAATAGTGAATTTAGAATTGTTACTTTTCGCCGCTGCTCGTGACGTAAGGCAACCTTCAACCGCTAGAGTGATTTTGGATTGGACCTGTTTACTAATCGTTTGGGTGCTGCCGACAGCCGAACCCGAAATAGTGAATTTAGAACTGTTACTTTTCGCCGCTGCTCGTGACATAAGGCAACCTTCAACAGCTAGAGTGATTTTGGATTGGACCTGTTTACTAATCGTTTGGGTGCTGCCGACAGCCGAACCCGAAATAGTGAATTTAGAATTGTTACTTTTCGCCGCTGCTCGTGACATAAGGCAACCTTCAACAGCTAGAGTGATTTTGGATTGGACCTGTTTACTAATCGTTTGGGTGCTGCCGACAGCCGAACCCGAAATAGTGAATTTAGAATTGTTACTTTTCGCCGCTGCTCGTGACATAAGGCAACCTTCAACAGCTAGAGTGATTTTGTATTGGACCTGTTTACTAATCGTTTGGGTGCTGCCGACAGCCGAACCCGAAATAGTGAATTTAGAATTGTTAGTTTTCGCCGCTGCTCGTGACATAAGGCAACCTTCAACAGCTAGAGTGATTTTGGATTGGACCTGTTTACTAATCGTTTGGGTGCTGCCGACAGCCAAACCCGAAATAGTGAATTTAGAATTGTTACTTTTTGCCGCTGCTCGTGACGTAAGGCAACCTTCAACCGCTAGAGTGATTTTGGATTGGACCTGTTTACTAATCGTTTGGGTGCTGCCGACAGCCGAACCCGAAATAGTGAATTTAGAATTGTTACTTTTCGCCGCTGCTCGTGACATAAGGCAACCTTCAACAGCTAGAGTGATTTTGGATTGGACCTGTTTACTAATCGTTTGGGTGCTGCCGACAGCCGAACCCGAAATAGTGAATTTAGAATTGTTACTTTTCGCCGCTGCTCGTGACATAAGGCAACCTTCAACAGCTAGAGTGATTTTGGATTGGACCTGTTTACTAATCGTTTGGGTGCTGCCGACAGCCGAACCCGAAATAGTGAATTTAGAATTGTTACTTTTCGCCGCTGCTCGTGACATAAGGCAACCTTCAACAGCTAGAGTGATTTTGGATTGGACCTGTTTACTAATCGTTTGGGTGCTGCCGACAGCCGAACCCGAAATAGTGAATTTAGAATTGTCACTTTTCGCCGCTGCTCGTGACATAAGGCAACCTTCAACAGCTAGAGTGATTTTCGATTGGACCTGTTTACTAATCGTTTGGGTGCTGCCGACAGCGGAACCCGAAATAGTGAATTTAGAATTGTTACTTTTCGCCGCTGCTCGTGACATAAGGCAACCTTCAACCGCTAGAGTGATTTTGGATTGGACCTGTTTACTAATCGTTTGGGCGCTGCCGACAGCCGAACCCGAAATAGTGAATTTAGAATTGTTACTTTTCGCCGCTGCTCGTGACATAAGGCAACCTTCAACAGCTAGAGTGATTTTGGATTGGACCTGTTTACTAATCGTTTGGGTGCTGCCGACAGCCGAACCCGAAATAGTGAATTTAGAATTGTTACTTTTCGCCGCTGCTCGTGACATAAGGCAACCTTCAACAGCTAGAGTGATTTTGGATTGGACCTGTTTACTAATCGTTTGGGTGCTGCCGACAGCCGAACCCGAAATAGTGAATTTAGAATTGTTACTTTTCGCCGCTGCTCGTGACATAAGGCAACCTTCAACAGCTAGAGTGATTTTGGATTGGACCTGTTTACTAATCGTTTGGGTGCTGCCGACAGCCGAACCCGAAATAGTGAATTTAGAATTGTTACTTTTCGCCGCTGCTCGTGACATAAGGCAACCTTCAACAGCTAGAGTGATTTTGGATTGGACCTGTTTACTAATCGTTTGGGTGCTGCCGACAGCCGAACCCGAAATAGTGAATTTAGAATTGTTACTTTTCGCCGCTGCTCGTGACATAAGGCAACCTTCAACAGCTAGAGTGATTTTGGATTGGACCTGTTTACTAATCGTTTGGGTGCTGCCGACAGCCGAACCCGAAATAGTGAATTTAGAATTGTTACTTTTCGCCGCTGCTCGTGACATAAGGCAACCTTCAACAGCTAGAGTGATTTTGGATTGGACCTGTTTACTAATCGTTTGGGTGCTGCCGACAGCCGAACCCGAAATAGTGAATTTAGAATTGTTACTTTTCGCCGCTGCTCGTGACATAAGGCAACCTTCAACAGCTAGAGTGATTTTGGATTGGACCTGTTTACTAATCGTTTGGGTGCTGCCGACAGCCGAACCCGAAATAGTGAATTTAGAATTGTTACTTTTCGCCGCTGCTCGTGACATAAGGCAACCTTCAACAGCTAGAGTGATTTTGGATTGGACCTGTTTACTAATCGTTTGGGTGCTGCCGACAGCCGAACCCGAAATAGTGAATTTAGAATTGTTACTTTTCGCCGCTGCTCGTGACATAAGGCAGCCTTCAACAGCTAGAGTGATTTTGGATTGGACCTGTTTACTAATCGTTTGGGTGCTGCCGACAGCCGAACCCGAAATAGTGAATTTAGAATTGTTACTTTTCGCCGCTGCTCGTGACATAAGGCAACCTTCAACAGCTAGAGTGATTTTGGATTGGACCTGTTTACTAATCGTTTGGGTGCTGCCGACAGCCGAACCCGAAATAGTGAATTTAGAATTGTTACTTTTCGCCGCTGCTCGTGACATAAGGCAACCTTCAACAGCTAGAGTGATTTTGGATTGGACCTGTTTACTAATCGTTTGGGTGCTGCCGACAGCCGAACCCGAAATAGTGAATTTAGAATTGTTACTTTTCGCCGCTGCTCGTGACATAAGGCAACCTTCAACAGCTAGAGTGATTTTGGATTGGACCTGTTTACTAATCGTTTGGGTGCTGCCGACAGCCGAACCCGAAATAGTGAATTTAGAATTGTTACTTTTCGCCGCTGCTCGTGACATAAGGCAACCTTCAACAGCTAGAGTGATTTTGGATTGGACCTGTTTACTAATCGTTTGGGCGCTGGTGACAGCCAAACTCGAAATCCTATCTTATTCAGTCGTTGCCAAACCGTTGTGCGACTTGTTACGCAGCACATTGACGTTTTATTTCGGACCTGAGCAACGGTCAGTTTTTAAAGCTCTCAAGAGTGCAATGTCCAACATCCCTGTGCTGGACATCTTCTAACAGGGTGCTAAGCTAGAATTACATACAGACGGCAGTAAGCATGGCCATGGGGCTATTTTGCTACAACAGGCTGATGATGGCAAGTTTTGGCCTATTCCTTATATGAGTAGAAAGACAACAGCCATAGAAGAGAAATATTCGAGTAATGAATTGCAAGTCTTGGCAATAATGGAGGCCCTAAGGAAGTTTAGGAATTACCTATTGGGCACTAAGTTTAAGATAGTTACTGACTGCTGAGCCTTCCAACAAACCATGAGTAAGAAGGATTTGACACCGAAAATTGCAAGATGGGCGCTTTCTCTAGAAGAGTTTAATTACGAAATTGTACACCGCTCGGGAAAACAGATGAGACAAGTGGACGGTCTGAGTCGTTATCCAGTAAAGGCCATTTACTGTAATGAGCTGACCTCTAAAATCGTTGCTACACAAGCAAGTGACGAATATATTAGTGCTATCAAAAAACTGTTTGCCGATGGTAAGGTGAATGACTACGTTCTTAAAAGTGAAGTGCTGTACAAAATATAAGGTGACAGAGACGTCATGGTCGTCCCTCAAGCTATGCAGGCAGGAATCATCCAGGAATTTCACAAGAAGGGTTAGTTTGCTGCTGCCAAGACACAAGAAATCACGAAGCAAGACTTCTACATCCCCAAGATTAGACAGCAGAATGAAATCGTTATAGCAAACTGTGTAGACTGTATCCTATGCAACAAGAAACATGGGAATTGGGAATGTGTGCTAAACCCGATACCAAAGGAAAATATTCTTATACATACTTACCATATCGATTTTATTGGGCCTCTTACATCGACAAATAAGAACTACCAGCACATTTTCACAGTGGTAGATGCGTTTACCAAATTTGTCTGGTTATATCCAGTAAAGTCTACGTCGTTACAAAGCGCAATCGACAAACTAAAACTACAGCAAAACATGTTCGGCATCCACACACGAATGATTTCAGATAGAGAAGCTGCTTTTGCTTCCAAGGATTTCGAAGATTACTGTGCCGAACAAGGAATAGAGCACGTGAAGACTGCCACAGGAATACCGAGAGGAAATGAGCAGGTAGAACGAATGCACAGCATCATGATTACCATCCTCGCAAAGCTATCTATTGCAGACCCAGCGAAGTGGTACAAGTACTTAACTGACTTAAAGCGCGTCATAAATTGCACAATTTCAAGAAGCACTAAATACACCCCATTTGAACTGATGACTGGCGTACAAATGAAGAATGCTGGCGATCTAAAAATTAGAGAACTGTTAGGAGAGGAACAATTAAACTTCACGCTACGTGATAAAGATGATATGCGTGAAGACGCCAAGAGTAATATTTTCAGACTGCAACAGGAAAATAGTCGACAATTCAACCGGAAACGAAAACCACCTAAACTGTATAAAGTTAACGACCTAGTTGCAATTCAGAGGACGCAGTTCGGTGCGGGGTTAAAATGGGACCAAAGTTCTTTGGCCCTTATCGTGTCAAGGCAGTGAAGCCAAAGGATCGGTACGACGTCGAGAAAGTGGGAAACCATGAAGGTCAGAACAACACATCTGCCGGAGCGGACCATATGAAGCCGTGGTTGAAAAGGAATTGAAAGTCCTTCAGGGGGTCACTGAAGGACTTTCAATTCCTTTTTCAACGATTGTGAGTATGTGTTTTATTTAAATATTTTCTTTTGTTGTCTAAATTCCCAGAACACTAACGGATGCAGGAGCCGCTGAGGATGCCTAGTCAGCATGGCCTAGGCTGTGGATTTTCGGTATGTGTCGTCCTGATGGTGAAATGCCGAGATCACTACACAGAAGAACGACCGCTGGATGGCGTGAGCATCGGTCGTTGGCGCGCCGATAAAACATGCTCCAAGATACAAGAAGTAAAGCTGCGGAGAGTTCTGAAGCGTGAACACCGAGAAAGGGCTGTGTGCCGACGGGTGTTCGATGTGTTCGCCAATTTTATATCTTAACGGAACGAGTAGGTTCAGTTGTTAGTGTATCCTGATATCAATTGTAACTGTACGTCAGATTAAATGTGTGTGTGTTCAGAGTTCGTCCAGCCCGTTCATTATTTAGTTGTTGTGATTCGATGGAACCATAGTGGGGAAGTTTCCCAATACCCCACATACATATTTTTTTATTTTCTTTAAGAAAGCTGAAAACAGTGGCTTTGGGGCGTGCTTTGTAATGAAGGCACCCAATATTTTACAGGCATGTTGTACAAAAACGCTAATTCACGTGCTCGACAACCGAAGCCTCAACACTGACCAATGCCGCATGAACACGAAGCTAATATTTTGTCTTCGTATAAGACCCCCAAATCATGGGGCTGGGAGAGGGGAGCGCCCTAATGTGCTTTCGCACGACGTTCCCTCCCCCATACACGGCATTTGTTGCAACACAACATTTTCACACTGTACACCACGCCCCAGATAAACACCTGGACATGGTTCACTGGTGTTTACACACACTCACACCACGGCCCAACAGACAACACCAGACAAAACTCCGAGTCATACAGATAATCCGAAGAACTCGAAGGACACGCACACAACAGGCGGCGAGGTCACCTAGAACGGCGGGTGCGACCCGACGGTACACCCGGAACGTCCATCTAGGCGGACAAAAGTCCCCTTCAGAGGTGACCAGGTGACAGCGACCCGGACGGGAGACTGTCGGAGAGGACACCGGGCCGACAGGTGCACCAAGGCACTCACATGACCCACGGCAGGTGCCTCCCCGGCCCACATCCGCACGGAACCGGCACACCACAGTCAGCAAATACACAACACCCTCCCTTCAGATACCATCCATTCACACCATACCATAAGAGAAAGAGCAGAGACAGAACCAAAACACTCACTCCCCCCGACTCACACAGCCTCCTGCTGTCTGGATCAACGGCCAGCACCGCCAACCTCGGCCGGAGAGAAGACAGAATAAACTACTGATGAAATGGTTGGAGGCTAACTTCTACACCCTCCATCAAAACAACAAACACAAATCAGAAAAACATAACACTAAGAAAAGTCCAACACTCCCCGAGAGATCCCTCGGGCTTCAAGGGCCGAAACTAAGCAGGTAAGTTACCGCAATGAAAGGTGTAATTGTTCTAGGTCCCGGTAACAATCCGAGGCCAAGTCCCCCACCGATACCTAAAGGCTCGGTCGATCAAAGTGCGGGCGTCCACTGTCGCCCTGTCTCGGAGCTCACACTTGACTTGAAGGATAACCGTTGTCGGAGAGAAGCCCGAGTTAGCCGTCCGGGATTGCAGAACCCTGTTCCTCTCCCTCCACATCTTATAACAGACCTCGGTGACAATCATCCTGCAGAGCTCCCTGTCAGCCGCCAGAGCAGGATGTAGATAAAACACATTAGCCGGGTGAAACTTTGGGGTGACAAGCCCAAGTCCAGATTCCCTGCCAAACCTTGTGCGCCATGGGGCAGGCCCAAAAGAGATGGAACCTTTCCTTAATGCCCGCACACGAAAGGCACCTATCGGAGGAGATGTCACCCTACCGAAACTGCCTACTCCTGGTTGGAAGGATATTGTGGACCGAACGGCCATCTAAAGTCCCTCTTCTTGTAGTCCACACCCGTGGAGTGAATGCTCTTTCAAGCCTCTCTCATAGAGAAGTTCCTAGGAACGTTGAAATCTTTGACGACCTGCTCCCTCGGGAGAGAGGGATTGTAATGTCCCTTTGACCGTGACGTCACACCCCTGGAACGAGATGGTCATGTGACCAACATGATCCCACTTTGCAGCTTAATGTTTGTAATTATTTATTATTTTTAAGTACTACAATCAAATTATATTTATAAGTGCTACATATGTAGTATTCTAAACCCTACACAAATTTAATATTGCACCCCACTTACATTTTTTTCACAAAACTGGCACAAGAATAAAGCAGTTTTGACTGGAAAACATAATGCAATAAGGGTTTTTAATAGACTAATCAAAATAATAATAACTGTACTCACTTCCGGTAAAAACATGGAGAAATTTCACAAAGCTAAGACTCTTTTGGTCACATGACAACCGTTCGTTTCAGGGCCTTCTGTGTCCAGTGGGCTATGTCTTTGCTGCTTAGCAGCATAGCCTCTGCAGTTCGCGCGCTAGTGCTTGCTCTCCAGGGGTTTTGGTGTATGTCGTATACGTCGTCTTCAACCTGTACTGGTGAATTCTGTCAATTTTTTTTGTTTTTCAATTAACACGCAGCAACCGCTGAGCCCATTCCTACGGATTTGTGAAGTCAGTCGCTGACTGATAAACCGTAGCTCCCGTAAACGGATAAGCACACTTATGTTTGCACCGTAGAAAGAGCGATGACTTTGTCTATTTACATTGTCTCCACGGATTTGAAAGATTTTCACCAAACATGCTTCATTGATTTTTGTGCGTCCATACCTGCCAAGCTGACTTCAAGATGTTTTCGGAGAAAAGCCATTTCCTTTAAAGCATCTCGCCTTTTATTCCTGTTTTTGTACTCTGAGTGCGTAATATCCCGAAGTATTTTCCGTGACTGGAACTACTGAATGAGTTGTAAAGTATTTTCCGGAGTCCACAAACTTATTATTACTGAAAAATATAATGCAAAAAGAGCAGAAATGAGTACAGATGTTTACGCACGACCTACTGAAAGAGCGCGAAGGGACTGCGCATGTGCTCATTTCGCACATGCGTGATCCTCGTCATTTTTTGCTCTCTCGCTGTTCCGGAGATTTTCTCATCTTGACCTTGGCGCCTTTGACAAATTCGGAATTATCCGCATTGAAAAAATAAATGCAACCATGATATTTACCTGTCATCAAGATGCTCATTTCTTTGACAGGTACTTTAAAATAAAACCAACATATGAATACAATGCAGATTAAAATGTAATTATAATATGCCCTTATTTATTGCTGTGTTTGCAAACAGTAGAAATTCGTCCTTTCTGGCATTCTACACCCATCTCACTCATCTACACTCAACGTTTCTTTCACGTTAAAATAATCATGGGCGCAATGGTAGAGTACGATATAAATTCCTGGAGCATGTGGGTGGCGTCAAAAAATGGAACAGCGGATTTTTTTAATACTTAATAGCACGTGTAAGTCTTTTTTATGTTTTACAACCGTAGCTTGAAGAAGCGTATATGTTACAGCTTTGTCTGTCTGCCCGTCCGCACGATAATTCGCATAAAAATGGTTCGATTTCGATGAAATTTTAGTATGTGGTAGGGGACAACCTGGGAAGGAACCCTATTGAAAGTGAACGAAATGGGGTCAAAGGTCAGGACATAGCAGCGGGATCCATTCCATTGCTCTTATGCATCAGAACTTGCGTAAAAATGGTTCGATTTCGATAAAATTTTAGTATGTGGTAGAGGACCACCTAAGGACAAATCTATTGAAAATGGACGAAATGGGGTGAAATTTCAGGACATAGGAGAGGGATCCATTCCATTGCCCTTATGCATCAGAACTTGCGTAAAAATGGTTCGATTTCGATAAAATTTTAGTATGTGGTAGGGGACCACCTAAGGACAAATCTATTGAAAATGGACGAAATGGGGTCGAATTTCAGGACATAGGAGAGGGATCCATTACATTGCCCTTATGCATCAGAACTTGCGTAAAAATTGGTCCGATTTCGATAAAATTTTAGTATGTGGTAGGGGACCACCTAAGGACAAATCTATTGAAAATGGACGAAATGGGGTCAAATTTCAGGACATAGGAGAGGGATCCATTCCATTGCCCTTATGCATCAGAACTTGCGTAAAAATTGGTTCGATTTCGATAAAATTTTAGTATGTGGTAGAGGACCACCTAAGGACAAATCTATTGAAAATGGACGAAATGGGGTCAAATTTCAGGACATAGGAGAGGGATCCATTCCATTGCCCTTATGCATCAGAACTTGCGTAAAAATGGTTCGATTTCGATAAAATTTTAGTATGTGGTAGAGGACCACCTAAGGACAAATCTATTGAAAATGGACGAAATGGGGTCAAATTTCAGGACATAGGAGAGGGATACATTCCATTGCCCTTATGCATCAGAACTTGCGTAAAAATGGTTCGATTTCGATAGAATTTTAGTATGTGGTAGAGGACCACCTGAGGACAAATCTATTGAAAATGGACGAAATGGGGTCAAATTTCAGGACATAGGAGAGGGATCCATTTCATTGCCCTTATGCATCAGAACTTTCGTAAAAATGTTTCGATTTCGATAAAACTTTAGTATGTGGTAGGGGACAAATCTATTGAAAATGGACGAAATGGGGTCAAAGGTCAGGACATAGGATCGAGATCCATTCCATTGCTCTTATGCGCCGTAACTTACGTAAGCATTGTTCGATTTCGATGAAATTTTAGGGTCTGGTAGGGAAACACCTGGGGACGAACCCTATTGAAAATGGGATCAAAGGACAGGACATATAAGGGGGGATCCATTTCATTGCTCTTATGCTTCATAAATTACCTAAAAATTCTACTAGTGCGACAAAACTTTAGCATAATGTTCCGGAGGTATACTGAACCAATTCTGTTTAATATAATCGAAATGGAGTCAAAGGTCAGGACACAGAAGCGAGATTTATTCCACAGCCATTATCCTCATAACTTGACTAAAAATACTTCGATTGCTACAAAACTTTAGTATGTTGTTCCGGAAATACACTGAACTGGTTCTGTTTAATATAATTGAAATGGGGTCAAAGGCCAGGACACAGGAGCGAGATTTATTCCGCAGCCATTATCGTAATAACTTGAGTAATGATTTCTGGTATGTTGGAAAGCGTATCATAATCAATACATTGCATGTTTTTACTAACTTGTTCAAAGAAGGAATCTGACCGTTTCAAAATTTGTTGCCCCCTCTAAAAAAAGCTTCATACAAGTTTCTGGCATGTAGTCGAATCAGAGGTGTAATGTTAATATTACAATGCAATTCAAAGGGGAAGTGGTGTAGCAGAGAATGAAAAACTACCATTTCTTCTAATAATAACTTAAAAGATGATTTGAAAATGTATCAATAAAGGTCAGAAGGAAATGCGAGAATATATATGTCTGAATAAAGCTACACTGAGGATACGTGAAAACCACTAGCCATAGGCAGCCCAGCTCAAATGGCTGTTACTTTCACTACCACTTAGCGATTAAGTTATTAAGTGGAAAAACTAACCAGACGGTCTTACATTTTGTCATTCTCAGAAAATTTCGGCACAGAAATGATGAAATAGATAAAATGTAACATGGAAGGTGGTCAACATTCGTGACTGCCACGGAAAGGGCCTCAGGTTCGATCCCCGTCAGGCACGAACGCTCAAACCACTAAATATCCGCCTTGCGTCGGATGTGAACGTTAAGACGTCAGACCCCGGTAATAAATAAGGGCGTCATTGCTCCCCCCTTTCTACCTCACTTCCGTGTCACTTTCCTATCGGGCACTCTAGCCCAAATCTCCTAGCTTCCTATTTTTAAGGGTTGTTTAAGACCTGGGGTCAAACACTCCCTTCGAGTGATGTATTCAGGCATCATCTCGGGGTGCTCAGCCCTCCCCCCGAAAAATCTATGATTGCCCCCTTAGGTTTTCGGGCGATCTCCCCTTATATTCTGTCTGATTATGTTCATTTATAACTGAATATTTAGAGAAATAAATTTTAAAAAATTAAGAAAATGAAGGAAAGTATTATAATAATAAAAAAACATCCTCATGGACTTCAATCTGAAATTTCTATCAGCCTTCAATAAAACATTTAACAGTCCTCGTTGAAGGGGCAAATTTTAAAGCACTGACGACTCAGACTACTTCAGCAATAAAACCCTAATTCCACACAGTAAATTGTTTGCACTGTGATACATCATCATATTTTGGAAGCTAGCATTCAGTTTTATTTCAGTCTTCTGGATGTCGACTTTCCATTTATATGGTTAAACCTCAGTGTAGCTTAAGTGACGTTAGTGCTTCCAATACAACAAAATACAATGTATTTGCTACCTAATTGTTAACAATAGCAATTTATTAGAAATTGTTCCCATAATAAGGTTTGGTTTTTTTTCGTGGCGGTGGCGGTTTACACTCTGTGACAAAAAAAAAAAAAATCGAGGCACATCGAAATGGTTAGTTAGTTGTTTTTTCGCTACTGTTTGCTAATCTAAATAATCTAAGGGGGATGAAACGAAATGGCAAGGGAATGACTTACACCATACATTTTCCGGAACACAGTAATGATTTCTTAATAATCAGAAACACGCTTGTAGTAAAGCGAGGACATTTTAACCTTGGGAAGGTGGGGGGGTCTCCAGCACAACTTTACCTTTACTAGCGTCATCAATATTTTACACCACCCCATGGTGAAATCCGAAGTCCATCACTGAATTAAAGCAAAGGTATAACATTTTTAATCACTTGTATGGGTAGATTTCTTGGAATCCGCATTTGGGATATAAGAGCATAAGAAAATGTTTGTACTGTATTTAAAATTTGTATATATATATATATAACATAATTGTGATTATATGTATATAATCAGTCAACAAGTTTTAGCCCCCTCGAAATTTGTAATTGCCTCCCTGAAAAAAACTCTCTCACTGCAACACTGCTCCCTTCCTGAAATCCTCTACATATGATCTGATCTGAATCGCCTGTATAATGTCTCCGTCAGAGACAGTCGAGAGAAGATTGCAAAGAAATTCGGGTGTGCTCGGGAGATAGAGCAGCCTTTGTGGGATTTTAGCTCAAGGTTCTTAGATTCGGGTGTGCTCGGAAGACAGAGCAGCCTTTATGGGATTTTAGCTCAAGGTTCTTAGATTCGGGTGTGCTCGGAAGACAGAGCAGCCTTTATGGGATTTTAGCTCAAGGTTCTTAGATTCGGGTGTGCTCGGGAGATACAGCAGCCTTTATGGGATTTTAGCTCAAGGTTCTTAGATTCGGGTGTGCTCGGGAAATAGAGCAGCCTTTATGGGATTTTAGCTCAAGGTTCTTATATAGTCCTTAGCGCTTTATCTCCTGAGACACGCAGCCGAAGTTGTGGAAACCTTTTGGAAATAGTGTATTTTTGAGGTTTGATGGCTCATAACACCACTTTGTGTTGGAGTAATAATATAAAAGTATATATCAATGGAAAGATAATTTCATCAAGAATGTAATGCAATAACCTTTATGAAGGATTGTGTATTAGATCAGCAGTTAAAAAGAAAAGTGAAACACATAGAAAAAATGAGATATACAAAAATTCTCACCATGGCGGTTAATACTTAGTTGGGTAACCTTTAGCGTTAATTACGGCCTCACAACGCATTCCCATGGAGTGAACCAAGTTTTTAAGTTCTGCAGCTGTTATAATGTGAAACCAAGATTGAATTATTGCTTCTATTAATTGGGGTTTATTGCTGAGTTGCTTCTGACTAACAAGTTTCTTTAGTGGGCTCCTTAGATTTTCGATGGGTTAAGGTATGGGCTATTCCCACGCCATTCCAGCAGTGGAATATGATTATCTTGAAACCACTTTTTGCACACAGCAGTAACATGACACGGAGCTGAATCCTGTTGAAATATAAATGCTTCATTGTCTTGGAAAAGATCACGTGCAGAAGGCTTCAGTTTGGGCTCAAGTATTTCATTAATGTACTTTTGGCCACTTATACTCCCATTAATCACGCAAATTCTGCCACACCTTTTGATGGCATACAACCCCAAGTCATAACACTGACTGGGTGTTTCACGGTACATGTAATGCAATCAGGATGCATATCTACTCCGGTTCTTCTCCTTACGTATTTTATGCCATCACTACCAAACAGGGAGATTTTGGTCTCATCACTCCAAATAACACTGTCCCAATTGTCTCGCTGTCCAGTTAACATGGGTTTTAGCCCAGTTTAATCTTTTCAATCTTTGTTTGAGATATAAAAATGGTTTGGTTTCTTTATGGAATTCTGGCTTTTAGACCTAATTCCTGCAGTCTGCGCCGGACAGTCCTTGCACTCAACGTCACCTTGCATTGCGTCATTTCATCTTCTTTAAGCCCAGGTGATTTTATTTTGCCACCTAGGCACAGTCTCTTAATTCTTCTATCATCACTTGCTGTTGTGCACCTTTTCCTACCTTTACCAGTCTGGTTTTGTAGTGACTGAGTCTCCTTATACCTCTTCAAAAATTTAGAAATGATACCTTCGGTTAAGTTTCTACCAATTTTTCTTCTAATTTCTTCATAACTGAAGCCTTGTTCACTTAATAATACTATTATACATCGCTTTCTGGGTGACCAATCAACTTTTTGCAACATTTCTTTAATTTTATTACGTCTTACAAGCTCACTAAATGAAAGAACACACACACAAACACACACACACACACGCACAAAACTCCAACCAACTTGATAGCAATCACATAACACACTGACAAATGTCCTCTTCTCAGCTCCAATACATGACATCAATAACTGAATCCTACTGTCACCTGATTGGCTCAATGCCAAACAAGAGGACATGTGATTGGCTCTCTAAAAACTCATGCTCATTAGTTACATTCAAATGAAGGAAAGCTACTTCATATCAACCTAAGCAAGTTGTGCTTCCTTTTTCTGGTTATTTGGCTATAACTTTTCATAGAACACAGTTAATTGAACAAACATTGTTGCATTACATTCTTGATGAAATTATCTTTCCACTGATATTTTTTCGTAAAATATTATTTTATGATGTTACTCAAAAAAAAAAAAAAAAAAAGTGGTGTTATGAACCATCAGACCTCAAAAATACACTTTTTCTAAAAGGTTTCCACAATTTTGGCCATTGCTGTAGATGCGCACAACTCCAGAGTCACGAGGAAATATGCTTTGACGGAGCACCATAGGCAAAGAAAGACACTTTCTGCCAAGGTTATTACTGCAATAGACACAATACAATGTGTCGTCTATTGCAATGCCACTCAAATATTAGAAATCGACTTTTTCGAAAACAAAAATTAAGGATTTTGGATCCTAAAATTAGAAAACATTGATGTAATAGAATAAATGCGATAATTTTAAGTGAACAATTTCTGTCATGCATACTTTTTCTTTAAAACATATTTTGGTTAATATACTAACTATATTTTTCTGATGTCAAGAACTCATTGTATCTCTCTTTTTTTTTTTTAGTAATTTCCTAGAAGAGGTTATCTATTTAAAACCTTTTCCTCTCTCACAAACTTTAGTTAAATCAATATGCATCTCGTCAAAACTAAAGGGACGCAGATTTTTTCTTTTCCTCACTGGATAAATTCACACAGCATTTTGTCATTAGCATAACGACATCCTTTCAGAGCCCAGGATTGCATGTGAATTTTATGTACCATCCTTTCAAAGTTGTAGCGCTAGGCAATGGAATACCAATTTGTCTCTCCAAAATTCATAGAATTTGATGGAAAGGTTTCAAAATACAATTCATTTTGAAATATCTTTGGCGTCCATTTTAGTCTCTGTTTCTTCTCTAAGAGCGTCAATTCGGGGTTTAGTAAAAACATTGTTAAGACATTTCTTCAATTTCTGTGAATTCTTTAATTTTTTTTTTTTGCAGCATATTTTTTTTTCTCAGTTGTTCGATTTCAGATAATTGAGATCTTTAAATTACCCATCTCTGGCTGAACCTAAGTCTTAAAATTTTTTTTATTATATCTGTTCAAATTTTGACAATCTCTATGAGGGAGGACATTTTTTTCAACAAATGTTCATTACGAATTTCCATTTTTGCGGTAGATTTCGCCAAGCATTATTTCAACATCTCTTTTGTTGTTATCAGAAACAATAAGGTTGTTTTCCCCTTGGATTTCAGCATGCAAGCAAATCTTTTTAGGGCTCATTTCTTGCAATTGTTCTAAATGTCGCTTGAGGAATTTTAATTTTTGCCTGTTTCCTTTTTGCTTCGCGGAATTTTTTCTGCTGAAGTTATAGTAGATGGCATATTAATAGTAAGAGAAGCTGAAGGTTTTGATATTTTCTTCTAAGTCAACCGCAGCAACGATTCTTCATGTCATCTTTGTAATCACTTGTATGAAAGTGTTCACTGCAAATCATGGCGTACTTCAGCTTCACTACATAATCTATTCACCCATTTTTTCGCTAGAATGGCATCATTCCGTGGAAAGACGTGGAAAAGAATGTTCCGTTCTTTCTTGTTTATAAATGTGTATTTCGGCACATTACAACTGCACATGACATCTTTTCGTCAAAAGAAAATGGAAATAAAAATCACCACTGAGTACACAACGTGAAACAAAAACGATAACAAAAAAAGAAAAAGAAAAAAACATGGGCATGCAAAACCGTAACAGAGTAAAATCGTGTCTGGAGGGAAGTCGAGCAAACGAAGCTCCAGGAGCAGGCCAGAATGATTAAGTTGAAACAAATGCCCTTCCCATTTTCCACCTACCCTTTCAGACACGAGTGGGCATTCAGTTTTTCAAAGGGACAAACTAACTCTTTTCTCTGTAAAGCTATGTAACTCAGAGGCGTCGACTAAGAGGAAACAGGTGAATCTTGCCCCTCCAGTATTTTTACTGCTCACCTAATATTTTTCGTTCTGTTTACTTAAATAATCGCTTTAGCCTCATAAGTAGTGGTGTAGTGCTATTTGAAAAACTATACGAACGCGCCGTGCCCTTATGTCTTTAATAGTTTTCCCTTCTTACCCCTCTCCCCTTTGTGCTTTCTTATATTTATAGTATAAGAAAATATAACGATCGATCGGGATTTACACATTCTGGCATTGAAGGAACAAAATTTCACCATTTGGGACTGCCAAGGGAGAATGGATTAAGAGACAAACTCTACCTTCAAACACAGTGGAGACTTTAGATCTTTTGGGGCCCTAGGCGCTAAAAGGTTCATGGGCCCCCTCCCCTTCTTATCCCTTCAGAAAGTTTCATCCGTCAGATTTACAAAAGAATGGGGAGTCAGGAAAACGGTTTTTATGCTTTCCAACTGTAGGTTGAAGAAGCTTATAACCGATAAAGTCATGTTCAGTGCATTTGTCATTTTCATGTAGGACTTCCGTCCACAGGGAGTAAAATTTAGGTCCCAGCCACCTACAGCGAGATTGCCTTTTGGGCAGGACACTGAAACGGAAGGAATGAGAGCAAGTCTAGCGACTTTTGACAGAACAGTTTTTAGTGAGATTAGAGTACAGTAGATGGCGCCACCATACAAGTACGATATTGCACATAGATGGATGAGAGAATTTCTGGGAGGATATAGGAAAGGATACCCATTTAACCAGTGGGTCGTCACTTTACGTGCTCGTCCGATGCACGGCGGATATTCAGCGATTGTTAGTAAATCACACCATCTCTGAAAGATCAGCCCAGGCTAGAACCTGGGAAGCCAGCATCGATAATCTGAAACACTAACCACTAAGCCATCCGCGGCTCTAAAGTCACGTTCCTTTCGAGCTCTGTGTTTGTGCCCAGTTTTTGGAAGTATATAGTGAGTGTTTGTTCCTATTTTTGTGTTCCCCTTCAAGAAGAAGATCTGTACATTCTTTTAGCTCAGCTCCCAAGTCGGTGAGTTGCATATTTTGTTTGCATTCAGCGTTTTATTATTTTCGATCAAGCTGATCGATCCTTAAGTTAATCCTCGCCATTTTCAATGGCAGGCACTGAGAAGGGTGATGTCCACGCCCACATCAGTGATGCTCATTCAACCTCCTTCTCCTCCTCACTCTGAGGAGACCAATCAGCATTTTTGCACGTCGGAGACGTCATACGCATACAAGATGTGGCGCGCGACTCCTCTGCAAAGGCTCAAGCTGATATCCCTGCCCAGGAGAGTGACGTCACCTTGACGCACGTCCCTGGTTCATTTGCCGAAGCTATGGATGTGACCGATTGCACGGTTGCGTTGCCTTCAACTGGCTCAACTCAGTTTACCAAGCCGCTACCAGCAATCAGCACTGTGTTGTATCCTTCCGCTGCCAACTCTACGTCTCTCACTTACTCCAAAGTGACCTCCGGAGCGAGAGTTCCTTCCAAGTTTATTGCTCCCGTTTTTCCTGACTCTTACGTCAGTGTTGAGGGTAGTTCTGCCACCTACGATATCCCAGAGGATTCCCCATAAGAAAAACAATTTTTCTCCACAATGGATTTCGGTGTCTGTTTTGATGCATTACCAGACCCGAAACTCAAGGAATATAGTATTGCCCTAAAGAAGATGCTTCCTACAGGAGCTTATATCACTCATATGGCTCGAAAGCCACGGGCCGTATTAGTGTATTTTGCCCGTAAAGAACATGCAGACCTTGTGATGACTGCTGGCTTATCCATCAAAGATGTGCATCTTCTGGCTGAACCTGTGGCGCAGCAACCTATCCAGGTCACTTTCCACCCAGTCCCGCCTGAAGTCTCAGATGTCGCTCTATGCACTTTACTCAGCAAATTCGACCGAGTGGTTGGACCAATAACGACCCTGTCGGCGGCGCCCAGAGATCCCGATGACAAATCCATTGCAGGGTTTCGTCGAAGTGCCCGTGTCATATTTCCGTCGGACGATCATCTGCTTGCGTGCCCGAAGATCCTAACAGTACGGTGTGGCCAGCAACGTCGGAGAATCGACGTCATTACCTCTTTGCACTGCACGCTTTGCCATGGCGAGAACCATCTTCGCGTGCACTGCCCACATCAAGTTCCACCGATTCTGACTGGCGCTCCTACAGGTACTGTTCCTACCTCGAAGCGTACTACACCATCTACTTCAGCACAGCAGGCCTCGGAGCCAAGATATGATGAAAAAAGTTCGCTTACAGACGTTGGTCAACGCAACGCTCCCACAGCCGCCTCTTCTTTTTCACTAGAGGACTTTCCTACAAATGCCTTCTCACTCCCGCAACGTCGTCGCTCCACCACTGAGTCCCTTTCAGAAGGTTTACAACCAGCTATTACCACTAGAACCTCCGAAAGAGCTGATGTGGAGTCCGTTGGTCCAGAGACGCAGTGTGAGGATGAGACGACCGAGCCTCCACTGAAGCGCCGAGGCTCTGGCCGCAGCAGGCGAGTAGCGAAGAAGCAAAACTCTACTTCACCTCGTTCAACCTCCCTCTCCAGCAGTTCTCCTCGACACACCTCGCCAGCCGAAGTCTCCTTTCCCACGGTCGAAGAGTTCGCTGCATTTCTCCAGACAGCCAATATACCTCCCGTACCACTCTCATACATTGATCTCTATACATACTTAACGAATCCGACAAGCTACGCAATAGCGCGTGCCTTAGCAGTCAAGAATCCATCGCTTCGCCAACTTGTGCCGGAGCAGATCTTCAATGTGTCGCATTTCTGCCGCCAAAATGTTCCCATACATCCGTGGGCACAAATTTTCTATAATCGTCTCAAGTCTTTTCCTCCAGCTCTGAAAGATCTTCAGCTAGAGGCAAGGAACCCCACAATTCAAGATCGTGTCACTTAATTGCAGGGGATTCGCTTCCCTCCTCAGCAACTCTCTGGCATATGAAGACCTCAACCCGTTGTGGGCTGATATTCTCCTCCTTCAAGACAAATTGCAAACCAACTACCGTCTATTCTCAATGGCGCCAGTGGAACTTTGTGTTTCATCACGCCTATGGACTAACATCTCATAGCGGTCTTGCCATCAGCATTAGTCATACTCTCAATTCTATTATCACATCAATCTCTGTGCGAAATATTTGTCGAGATCTTTTACAGCATGCATCCTTTACCATCGCGTCTTCCAGATATCATTTATTCAATATCTATATTCCCAGCACTACAACACATTTATCAATTCTCTTCACGCGTCTCCGCAGAGCACTCGACCGTATCCCACCGTCAGATCATGTTCTCGTTGGTGGGGATTTTAACTGTACTCTGGATCCTCTTCTGGATAGGTCTTCTACAAATAGAGAGCGCCGCCATGCCCTGGCGAACCTGCTCCAGACAGTTGTCACCAACAACGCTCTTCATGATGTACATTGGCATATTTATCCATGGTCGACTAATTACACTTGGCGCTCCTCTCATGCGCAAAATCCTTTCTAAGCCCGCCTTGACAGGTTTTATGCCTCCAGTACTCTACTTCCTGTCGTGACAGAATCGAGTGTGCATCCCACGGCCTCATCTGACCACTGCGCCATTGCCATCATAGTCCATACTGCACAATTCAAACCCAGGATAATTCGCCCGTGGACATTTGATGATGCACTTCTCTCCGACCCGGTATTCTGCTCTTCGGTCCGGTCATTCCTGATTGACAGACGACCGCAGTTTCAATCTGCACTCTGCGAATTAAATTCTTGGTTGGAGATCAAGCAACAGCTCGTTCTGCAGGTACGAAACTACTCTTTCCAATTAAAGACACTCCAGAACATGCGCCTAGACTATGTTCGTTCAATGCTATCCATGCTCAGTCTCAGTGATCCTCTCTTCTCCTCCTTTCAAGAAGAGCTTCGATCTCTTCTCACTCCTCTGGCGCAACAAGCTCTCCGCCGACTTCGTTTGCAACACCTGACGCCGGATGCTCACAACTATGAGTTCTTGACGTCGGTGGAAAACACCCGACGAGCTTCGTCCATACTTCATCATCTACGGCTTTCTTCTGGAGAGGTATCAGATGAGCCGATTGCGCTTTGTTCCGATGTCCGTCAGTACTTTTCCATGAAGTTCAGTGAACCTCCTCAACCATCCTCTGCAGCAATGGATTCTCTCCTTTCTAATCTACCTCAGGTTCCCTCCCATCTCGCTTCTTCTCTACTCCTTTCCCCCACGCCCTCTGAACTAAACACTACATTCTTTTTTCTGAATTCTAGTGCCGCTCCGGGTCCGGACGGCCTAACCTTTAGCTTTTATAAAACTTTTCTGCCTCTTCTTCTTCCGTTTCTACTATCCGCTTTCTCTGCTGCCTTGACTTACTCTCCTCTCCCGAGGGAATTCACAAATGCATACGTTGTCCTTTTCCCCAAGAAAGGTGATCTCCTTGACTTGGTGAACTGGCGCCCAATTTCCCTACTGAATCTCGACTACAAACTTTATACCAAGCTTCTTTCACAACGACTAAATCCCATCCTCACTTACATCCTCTCCCCTAACCAGACTTACACAGTTCCCGGCCGTTCCCTATCTCACAACATCCATCTCCTGACTGATCTAATTCACCTTGCGCGCTCCCGCTCTGAACCCCTCGCCCTCCTCTCTTTAGACCAACAGTCCGCCTTTGATAATATCTCCCACTCTTATCTCTCCGCCACACTTCTCTGATTTGGATTTCCATCTCCGTTTATTTCTCTCCTTACCTCCCTCTACCAGGACGCCAGTTTCCAGGTCAATTTGCCCACCTTTCTTACAGCACCAATCCTCTTCCGCTGTATAGTGAGACAAGGCTGCCCACTATCCGGTCAACTTTTCGCTATAGCCTTAGAACCTTTTCTCCGCTCCGTTCAACGCTCCTTTCAAGCCACCCTGCCGCCACTCATCGCCCGTACCAGACACCATGTCACCACTTCCGTGGCGTATGCAGACGACGTTACCTTCTGTATACGCCTGGATTCACAGTTCTCTTTGCCCCAAAGTCTTTTCGCCGATTACGCCTCCTGTTCCGGAGCTGCGATTAATACAACCAAAAGCACAGGCCTGTGGTGCGGCTCATGGGTTGACCGCTTGGATGCACTGGTCTTCAGCCTCTCAACGTTTCCTTGTCGTACATCTTGGCGTCCCAGGTGAAGCCTCCAGCACAACGTGGAATACCATCCAGCCACGTCTTCATCGGTCAACTGCGTTTTGGCGAAAAGCGCAGTTCTGCACCTCATATTTTCAACGTTACGTCTTGCGCAAACCTATCTTCTCTCCACGTGCACACATTCCTGGCTTGCTACTAAATCCCCACTTCTTCGTCTCAATGATATCATTCGCTGCTTCACCTCAGTTATCTGGACCGGACACCACTGGCTCAGTGCCCCCAAGCTCAGCCTTCCTCCTGACCAAGGTGGCATTGGCCTAATTGATACACGACTGTACTATCAAGCTCTCCGGATAACTTCGTTCCTCCGTCTTCATACCTCACCTGTTGCCGACGCCGTTACCGCTAGGAATGTCATCAACTCTTCGAGCAACACTAATTTCACTTTCACTTCTTTCATTCTAATGGACCTCCGTACTACCACTCACTCTCGCCTTCCTCCTGCCTTACGGGAGACTCTTACCTTTCTCCGCTCTCTCCCGCTCACTCGATCCCCACCCGATTCCACCACTGAACTCCTTGCCGAACCCCTGTTCTTCTCCTCTCTTCTTCACCCCCCCCCCTCAGCTTTCATGCTTCGCCTATCCTTCTTGGCTCCGAGTCGGAGTTGTAACCGTCAAAGATCTTGCAACCTCAGATCTGTCCTGGCGACCCTACGCCAGCCTCCCACCCACCGTTCTACTTTCACCCTCCTCTCGCTCTGTCTATGACTCCCTACTCTCTACCATCATTGCTAAGTTTCCTCATCTCGCAACCACCACCGGCCTAACCTTTGTTCCTTCCGCCTACCTCCCCTTCCTTTCTTTCTTTCAGTCGGCAGATCTACACTTCCACTATCCTCTCTTTCAACCTCAGTTCTCTATCGGTTACTTTTAAAATCCCACTCTCCTTCTCCCCTTCACATCCCTGATGTCTCCCAATCCTCTCTCACCGCTGTCTGGTCTGCCACCCTTTCTCCTCTTTCAGCTCCTCTTGAAATAAACACTCACTGGCTTTTTCTCTACCGCCGTCTTCCCGTTCCATCCATCCTCCACCGCATGACCATTCTTGACTCACCTCTTTGCCCCTTCTGTGCTCAAGAAGCTGATGTCTCTCACGTTTATCTACATTGTGTCATCCTCCTTCCACTACTCCATCTTGCATTTTCCATTGTTCAACGTTCAGCAACAACTGATCTTCCTTTCGATGCCTATAAGACACTCCTCCTGCAGGTCTCTCCGCCAGTCAAGCTTCCACCCATCTGCTCATATATTTTCATCCTGGTGAAACACGTCATTTACGTATTTCATCAGCGCTGCCGAGATATCTCATCTCCTTATACCATCCACCAAGCTTCTGTGAAACTTCTGTGCCACTTTCGGGAGCGTCTCCTCTCAAGACTTCGTCTAGAGAACCTTGTGGCCGTTGCCCAACAGAGAGAACAACATTTCCGTTCCACCTGGTCTCCGGCCGCTTCCTGGTTCGCCGGCATGCCAGCGACGTTACAACTGACTGTCGGTAGTTTATAACCTCGTTGCTCCTAGCTCTGTTGAACTTCAGTTCAACGTGCATGGTCACCATTGGTTTTCGGAATCAAACTTCAACATACAGCTTATATCTCCTAACAAATGTGAATATAATATGCACCATACTGTACAAATGTATATAGTCTTACTTGTTTTCTCTTTGATTATCATTTTTTCTACCAGTACTAAGACATCGTAATTCCGTTTGCCTTAGGTTTCACATTGTCTACTTTGTCATCTACAGTTCTCCTTTTGTACAGTGCTTCATTATAATATTCTCGTTCTGTTATTTGTCAGCACTATAATATACTTATGCTTCGAGACGAAATGTTTCGACAATCTCTCTTATTGTTCTTGTGCAAAATGCCTGCACCTCTTACCACGAGGCTCCTTTGTGAATCAATACATTGTGCTGTATATAATGTACATAGAATTTTAGAGTCTGTATATTTTACCGTACAATATATGTATCAGGACGCCCATGTTCGCCTCCTGAACCCAACCTTGTTAATAAAATTGTGTTGAACTGAAGAAGCGTATATGCTCCAGCTTTGTCCGTCCGCACGATAACTCGCGTAAAAATCATTCAATTTCTATGAAATTTTAGTATGTGGTAGGGATGCACCTGGGGACGAACCCTATTGAAAATGGGGTTAATTAGGTCAAAGGTCACGACATAAGAACGGGATTGATTCCATTGCCCTTATGCGTCAGTACTTGCGTAAATAGGGTTCGATTTCAGTGAAATTTTAGTATGTGGTAAGGGACTACATAAGGACGAACCCTATTGAAAATGGAGTTCATGGGGTCAAAGGTCACGACATAGCAACGGGATTCCTTCCATTGCCCTTATGCGTCATTACTTGCGTAAATATGGTTCGATTTCAGTGAAATTTCGGTATGTGGTAAGGGACCACATAAGGACGAATCCTGTTGAAAATGCGCGAACTGAGTTCAAAGCTAACTACATAGGAGCGGGATCCACTCCATTGACCTTATGCGTCATAACTTGCGTAAATATGGTTCGATTTCGGTGAATTTTCAGTATATGATAGGAGATCGCATGGGAACGAACCCCGTTGAAAATGGGGGAAATAGTGTCAAAGGTCAGGACATCGGAGCGGGATCCATTCCGTTGCCCTTATGCACCATAACTTGTAAAAATGGTTCGATTTCGATGAAATTTCAGTATATGATAGGGGATCACCTGGGAACGAACCCTATTGAAAATGGGTGAAATAGGGTCAAAGGTCAGGACATCGGAGCGGGATCCATTCCGTTGCCCTTATGCGCCATAACTTGTAAAAATGGTTCGATTTCGATGAAATTTCAGTAAATGATAGGGGATCACCTGGGGACGAACCCTTTTGAAAATGGGTGAAATAGGGTCAAAGGTCGTTCAGGACAGCGGAGCGGGATCCATTCCATTGCCCTGCGCCATAACTTGAGAAAAAATGCTTCGATTTCGATAAAATGGCAGTATATGATAGGGGATCAACTAGGGACGAACCCTGTTGAAAATGGGTGAAACGGGGTCAAAGGTAAGGACATTGGAGCGGGATCCATTCCGTTGCCCTTATGCGCCATAACTTGTAAAAATGGTTCGATTTCGATGAAATTTCAGTATATGATAGGGGATCACCAGGGGACGAGCCCTGTTGAAAATGGGTGAAATAGGGTCAAAGGTCAGGACATCGGAGCGGGATCCATTCCATTGTCTTTGTGCGTCATAACTTACGTAAAGATGCTTCGATTACGACAAAACGTTTTCGTGTTGTTCCGGAGGTATACTGAACGAATTCTGTTTAATATCATCGAAATGGGGTCAAAAGTCAGAGCACAGGAGCGAGATTTATTCCACAGCCATTATTCTCATAACTTGAGTAATGATTTCTGGTATGTTGGAAAGCGTATCATAATCAATGCATTGCATGATTTTACTAACTTGTTTAAAATGCCATCGCTTCCTATTATTAAAACGTTCTGTAAGAAACAGTGCTAGTGTAATAATTTGTCTGTCCGTACACATCGAATTTTTTGATTTTAGAGATATTTCAAAAGTTATTTTTGCGGCTAATAGGAAATCAATGGATATTACGTTTGTCACTTTTAATATCCCATATACTTCATGCACTGCAGTTATCGTAAACAGAATTTTGAGGCTAATAGGGAATCAATGGATGTTAGGTTTGGCACTTTAAATACCAGTATACCATTTATACCTGCACTGCAATTATCAGAAGCAGAAGCACACAAATTAAATGCAAAAGATCCGGTTTGAAAATGGAAAAGTAGGAACAGCAGGTTTTTGAGTAAGAGTATCATTGAAACGTTTTATTGCTTCTTCAAAAGCTAGTTTTATGTCGATTTAAGGAATAGAAAAGGGGAGAATACTTGATAATTATCAGTATTAAACCAAGGGAGTAGAAAGTAATGAGAAAATGTTGTTGCAATACAATATAAATTACTTTTAACACTATTAAATAAGATAGTGTGATATTTCCAAATTTCTTTATTTTTTCAGCCTAAATATTAATAACTCTTTTCGTTTAAGATGGTTTAGGGAGATTAGGGCCGAGAAAGAACTTAACTGTCTCAAGAAGAGTTATCCTGTGAAGAATATTTTTTTCTTCATTGATTATCCTAATACGAAGAAAAAAACTATTAACAGCAAACACGCCCGATCACCAGGAAAGTTTTTTATAAGTACTCCTCATCGCAACTCGGGAAGAAGGTGGGAAGATTCCAACACAGATGCCAAGGGAACAACCCTTGGCTGGAAGTAGCACGAAAGCAATTTATAGCATAGCAGGTCAGTTAAGAATTCGCCTTAAACAATGAAAAGTGTGGGAAGCGTGAATGCCTTCTTTACCAACCCCTAAAATGAACTCAAAATTATTTTAACCGTTACTTTCAAAATACGTACATCGATAAGAACTCGAAAATTCAGAATATCAGCAGCAGCAAGAAAAAATAAGTTATTATTAATATGAGAAAGTAAAATATCAATTGACAATACAAAGTAGTCGCTTTAAGGATTCATTTGTTTAAGTCCGTGAAAACCAAAACTGAAAATCCAATTATATGTTTTCGGGGCCCCTCCACCAGCGAGGCCCTAGGCGCGCGCCTAGTGCGCCTAGCTGGAAACCCGCCCCTAGCTGTTCAAACAAACAGGAGACGTTAATTTCACTAACTGTGCACTTTTTTTGTTGCATTTTATTATTGGAAAAGAATTGCAGGACATTCGCAATTTAAAAGGATGATTACATTATGCTGTATAGTAGTAGCGCACAGAATTTTCCCAACGTGGGCGTGACTTTTTCTAAATTTACCGGGAAAAATAGTCAGGGGCCATAACAATTGCGAAGGAGGTTGACTTTGTACATTTTATTCTTATCCAGTTACCAGTAATGTTGAAACAAGAAAGTTAAATAATTAGAAGAAGCAGTATATTTAATTCTCTTTCTGGTTAGATTTTTCTAAATTTATTTAACGAAGCTACTCCCTTTTAATTATTGTATGTTATACGGTACATGATTAAGAAGATCGTGTTTATTGATTTTTTGTTTCAAACTTCGACGTAATAATTTTCTCCCCTGTCAGCCCGGAAGGAAGTGGTCATCGGCTACACCCGTGGGTGCGCGCCGCAGCTGTATAGGATATACAGGAATGCTTGCCGGCTAAAAAAAAGTAGTACCGCAACGTCGCTCCGGCCCTACAACACCACCACTCATAAGGTGAATGTAGGCGAAGTTGCCCCTCCCGACAATAGAGAGGAGGAGTCCATCTGGTCCCAATGAAGCTCAGCATTATGAGCAGCCCCGTATTATGTTTGACATGTTCTAATAATATGTGGTAAACGTTTGAAACAAGTACGAAAATAAAATGAATAAAAATTCGGAAACGTATGACCCCTAACACCTTTTTTTTTTTTTTTTTATCTAAGTGTATTTCTTTTTTGTGTTTCTTGTTCTTTGTTTGAGCAACCCAGCTAATTTCTTATATTTCTTTCATAAACGTTTGGCAATAAATCGTGGATATTTTATAAAATCGCAAATTGAATTTTATTTTTTAAAATATTAATATTCAGCAAAGGAATGTTTCGGTTTCTTTGTTCATTTGCTGATGGACAATTGCAATTGCGTTTTTAAATATGCGTCGAATCCCGTAGTTTATCTTTTTGCGCCCCCTTTCTTTTTATTTTCCACCTGACAATGGAAGAGACGTACCACTCCCACGTCTGACCTCACCCCCCCCCCAATATGTTAGCGAAGTCGGCAGAAGATTGCAAAGATATATTCGTGCGTGCTCGACAGATAGAACAGCTTTCATGGGCTTTGAGGAAATTGTGCCTTGAACTTCAACATCTTTTGTCATTAATTTAAACTGTTTTACATTTTCCCCAAAAATACATCAGCACAATTGTGGTAAAATATGAGCTGGATTTGCAATCGTTTTTATAATGTTTCCGACAAAAAGTCGTAAAGAACTTGAAAAAAATATGAATCAACTTTGGGACCAGTTTTGCATTTTGTCATTCTCAGAATACTTCGGTATGGGAATTATGAAATGGATAAAATATAAGTTGGATTCTCAATCGTTTAATATAATGTTTAAAGAAATTTGTGTGCGCTCTACAGATAGAACAGCCTTTTGAGGAATTAAGCTTTAGTTTCAAAATCTGGCGAATATCTGAAATTATTTTATTATTTTTTCCTTTTTTTGTTTCTTTTTCTCACAACCCTCCCAACTAGCAGGCAGATCTTTTAGCGTCCTAAATTATTTCGTCGGAAAAATGTAAGTGTGTGAGAAAAGTGCGACGTACAATTTTTTAATCATGCAAAATAGGTGCAAAAAAATAGTATTTTTAGAGAAAAGGAAATAATTTTTTCGAAGTATTAACTGCAAGTACGAACTTCTGCAAACAGAAGTTGGTGCGGGAGGCTAAAGCGATGCTAAAGGCCACACTGTGGAGGGTCCGTGAGTCGGAAAGGAGTAACAGTTGGTAGTGAATGAGCGGAAGAATACAACAAGAGTGGGGTGTATCGGTTGAAGAAGTGCGATGCGTCGTGTAATCGTGTGCACCAAGAAGTAGTTCAGAAATGTTTCATTAATTATCAATAAACAAATGTGCTAAATGTTTTTGTTTTTATTGTAAAAATGTCTGCGAATGTAAATAATATAATATGCGGCAGAAGTTCTGGTTCCGGGTGAACCTCAAGTTTTGGTTATGGTTTCGGAGATATAAGGGGTCGGTGATTTCTTCAAGCACCTCATTTGTACCTCTGCTGTTATTCCGTCCATCGTTCGACCTTTTTTCCCTCGTGAAACGGATATTGTTGAAAATAAACGATTTTCTTATAATCAGGATACGTACTATGGCTGGGAAGCCCAGGGATTTGTGTCGAATTGTGGGGGATGATGATATTTTAAGCTCTAACCAAATCCGAATTTATATTCAGGACACAGACAGAACAATTCTTGGCAATTTTCTACTTACCATTTCGCAAAATTACCCTTGAAAAAATGATATTACAATGCAGCATTAAACCGACCTCTTTCCTCTAGCGTATTCCTACAACCCACTTCGATGGCTACGTACTGCTTAACCGCTTCCTTGTGTATTCTTCCGCTCGTAACTTGCCGTTCTCAAATACGCTTCCATTCACGGGACTCAACCTTCACGCCGTCGCCGCTCCGTCATCTTAGGCCTACCGTACGTACTCTTCCCAACCTTCGCACACCAAGGTAATTTCTTCGGAAATTTTTTTCCCTTCATGTTAAAATACTTCATTCTTGCACCTTTTCCCATTATTTTGCTTGCTTAAAAAATTGTACGTAGCACCTTTCCCACACAGGGAAAATTTTTCCGACGAAATAATTTAGGACGCTTGTGTGATCGAATGTACTAACCGTAAATTTACTTCTGCCTTAGCGAAGCTAATTAAAAAAAAAATCAGCGTGTTCGTCGGATATTTACAGCTTGGATCTTACTTCGAGTACGAGAATTAGAAATCATTTCAAAAGATTATTTCCAACGAAAATCTCGATGAGGGTCAAATAGATGTTACAAGGAGATGGCTGCAAATGTTCCTGTAACATTGTTCCCGTTCCAGTACAATGTAAATTTCAAGTTTTCTAAGGTATGTCTACTTGTATGAACATCTTGATGTTAAACGCAGAATGCAGTTCTGAGCATGTTCCGCCATCTACCGACAAGTTCAAAAATGAAATTATCATTACAATGAATTTTTTCAATTAATACCTAGGTGTACAGTATCCGTTCTCTGGTTCACCACCTTACCATTTTTAATTTAATCGATTATACCCACTAATCCATGGCATAGACCTCTTTAAAAGATTCTTTAAACCTCTGGTCCTTTTTAGTACTGTAGACAGTGGTCTTGAACTAGGAAATGATTGGAAATTTATGCTTAATGGTACAAACATAAAAAACAAAACAAAAAAAAGAGCCACCCCCCTTAACTTTCGAACCGCTTGTCGCATGCAAAGAAGTAAGGTACCTTTCGAAAGCACTTGAAGGGATCTATTATGTGATGTGAAGAAACATGCTAATTAGCTATCTATCTACGAATTTTTCCATAAAAGAGGTATGTTATTTTCGCGCATTCTATTCAGCACATAATAAAACCCTTAAATTCCAAATTTCATACGAATCTACCAATAAATACGTGTACAGTGCGCTACGGAAAATAGATGCCGCTAATGTTAAACTGCAAAAAGTATTTTTGACTTGTATAATTTAATCGAGAACAGATACCGTGATTCAGTGTTGCAACAGTAAAACACAAAGAGGACCGGATAATATGAGTCCCTATACAAGATCAGAACTGGTATATTTAGGGAATTATAAATTATGAAATATGATCGTGATAAAAAATGAGTTATGACCATATCTGGTTAGTAGTCCATCGAATGCGAAATATCATTAAATGCTTAAATTCCAATTTTCAGCGCAATAGCATAAAACCATGCTGATATATAAGCGAAAGCTGGGCCGTGCATAAAAAACATATATTCCTCTACTTAGTATAGAACGGTTTACCCCGCAGTACTAAAAAACACTTAGGAGAAAGTGTTTCTACGTGAAGTTGGTTGAATGAAGCAGTAATGATGTTATACCCTTAAATTCAGAATAGCAGCTTTTAATGATGAACATCATAAGTTAATAGTTTTGCACATAAATAACTTAACTTACGACATAGTTCGTGCAATTACATACTTAAATTCTTCCTATTGCTCACATAGCTGACTCTTGCATATTGTTTAATCCAAAAACGCAAAAAAACAGTACGTTTTATAATGAATATCTTTCTTCTACTAAATTAATTATAAAGAATTCAACTTCTTCTACTATTAATGCTTCTTCTAATGCTTGTTGTTTGTTAATTATATCATGAATAAACTTTCCTGCTAGTAGTGTAGTAATAATAATGAACAAGCTTTTAACTGCTAGTAATGTTGTAGTAGTAATTAAGATGAATAAAGTCTTAATGCTAGTTGTTAATAATAACAACTAATGAAATAAACCTAACAGCCAGACAGAGGTCTGGCAAAACTATGAGCTGAGAAAAACGTACTTACTAAGACAATCTTTTATTTGGAAAACTTCTATTATTTACCCACACTCACTTCATCGGTCACACAACTACTCGATATCTGGCTCTCACATAAACGAAGATCTCTTTACACACGAAACAAAGCTCTCACGCACATAAACAAACGCTCTCCTTAGGTATCGTTGAACGCGCCTATTTATACTGGCTACCATCACGTCATGACTTACACTCATTGCCAGATCTCATTCAGCGGGAGAAATAACATCTCGTTCAGTAAGAAGATAATTTACATAGTAAAATAAAATAACCAGAGATAGTAAAAATCAAAAGGAAAGTGAATCTAGAGTATACGTTACATCATCTCCCCCTTAATTTTTTTTTTTTTTTTTTTGAAAAACCTATCAATTTTGGAGTGTAAGTCTTACACTTCGTTGATTGACGTTTATCGACCTCTTTTTTGTTTTGTTGTTTGGTGGCAGCAGTATGTACAATCTCAAACTTGGCATGACAAAATCAAGAAATCTGTATTCGTCTGTAAAGCACTTTATATACTTGAACAAAACAAACCTGCATCGGCATACCCTCCTTTCATTCTGCCTAGCAGGAATCACTTTTTTAATTTCAAATTACGTTCTCATTATTCGTTGAATACACACCAACTGTATCAGCAGCGAAGATTGCCTGGAGCTGCCTAACAGTAACAATTTCATTATTTTACCCCTAAGCACATAGATATATAAAAAAATTTGGATTAGTAGATGGACATAGAAGAAATATAAAAAAAAACACATATATACACAAAAAAGAATGCATAGGCCCACACGAAAAAATGAAATTCTGACACGCCAACTGGTCGTGCAGGAAAAACAACAAACGGAGAAAAGAACCTGTCCACGAGAACTTACTTATCTCGAGGACGCATAAAAAACTCTAGTACGATAACGTTTTCCAGGCCTAATCGGACTGGTAAATTCAGGTGGCGTAGAGCGTTTCAAGGACTTGAATGGATCTGGAACATCGGTAGTCTGTCGGTCAAGAAATCCCGGCGGCTGACAGGAACGGTCAGGAACGGCTGACGTCCGTCGGTCAGGAACGGCTGAAGTCTGTCGGTCCGGAAATCCCTGCGGCTGACAGGAACGGTCAGGAACGGATGGAGTCCGTCGGTCCGGAAATCCTTGCGGCTGACAGGAACGGTCAGAAACGGCTGAAGTCCGTCGGTCCGGAAATCCCTGCGGCTGACAGGAACGGTCCGGAAATCTCTGCGGCTGACAGGAACGGGCTCCCCCAGGCTTTTGATATGTTGTCCCTTTGTGCTGGGGCCCGTGGTGTCCTTCCAGTATTCTTTTGGACGGACGTGGCTCCGGCCACATCGTTTGTTTTCGCTTTCTCCCTCGTGGCATGAGAGTAGCAGCAGGCATCGGCCCTGTTTGCCCTGAGCGTAGGTTCCAGGGGCGAAACCCGGGCTGATGCAAGAATCTCTGGCTTCGTCGCTGTTGCGGCGAAGCAAATTGGGGAGACAAGTTACGTTTTCGACCAGCTTTTGGTGTTACTGGACGGTTTGTAATTGGTGTTTGACGTTTAGGAATAGTCAAATTATTGTCCATAACTGATAAATCAGAACTATCTGAAGACTCTGAGTCGCTGCTGTAATTTAGTGGTCGTGCAGAGCGATGTTTATTTCTGCCTATAGGAATACTCTCTGACGAGGTATTCAAGGAAGTAGGAGCTTGTGGTGGTGCAGAGTTATTAGGAAACGGTGCAGCAATAGTCTTGGCAATGGTTGGAGGGAAAGGAACGATACTAGTATTTAAAGAACTTGATTCGAGCCTTTGTCTCATGGGAGAATCAGGTTGCGTGTTTGGAAACCCGTCTTGAGGAGGGGAGGGTGAAGAAAAAATCACTGGAGATTCTTCAAAAATGTTTGTTGGTTCATCCAAAATTTCTGGAGGTTGATCGTGAGATATAGACTCTTGAGTCTGTAGAACAGAAGGTTGAGTAGGGTTGATTTTAAAATCGATATTTCGTTCATGATACTTGAGACACTGAGCAACGTGTACGTGTTGAAATTGATTGTCAGGTTTTTCAAGAACAATGTTATTTTCAAACACATTTGCCACCCGATATGTACCTTCGTAGCTGGGTGCAAATTTCTTCACTAAAGTATGAGAAACAGAAGACTGGAAGTGCGTTTCCACGAGAGTGAGATCTCCAACGACAAGATCTGGTTCCCTACGCCTAGTATTATAGTATCTTGCTTGAGCCGCTTGTGCTCCTAGCATTGCAACACGAGCTTTTTCTGCCATGATTCGTACTGATTGCGGAGTTGGTCGCTGGTTTAGTTCGTCGATAATCCCCGTTAAATTTTCAAAAGGGGTTTTAATTTTGCGACCCAGAAAAAGTTCTGCAGGAGTAATTTTAGTAGATTCGTGAACAGACGAGCGGAGGGCGAGCGAAAAAAGCTCCAGATGTTCATCCCATCGCTCATGATGATCCATGACAAATGTATCAATCATTTTCACTAGCGTGCGGTTTACTCGTTCCGCAGGATTACTCTGGGGATGATATGGGGAAATGAATTTATGCTTAATGTGTAGTCTCGCACACATTCTTTCAAAAATGTCAGAAATAAATTGAGGACCATTATCCGAAACTACTTTATTAGGTGCACCATATCTAGAGAATACTTCATTAATTAATACATTACAAATAACTTCTGCCGTAGCGGCTTTAATGGGAAAAACTTCAACCCATTTAGAAAAATTATCAGTTAATACTAGAACGTAACGAGCTTTGTTTTTAACAGATAAAGGATAAGGTCCCAATAAATCTATTGAAATAATGTCAAAAACATGAGAACTTGAACTGGATTTCAAGTGACCGGCGGGTCTTACATTACGGTAATTATTAATCTGACACAAGTGACATGATTGAACGTATTCGAGCACACTTTGGTACATGCCAGGCTAATAGGCAACATCCCGCAATTTACAACGGGTCTTGCGAATACCTAAATGGCCTGCAAGAGGTTTGTCATGAAATTCGTTTAAAAGGGCCATTCTAAGGGTTCGCGGAATACATGGGCGAAACTATGCCCTAGTAGTCCTAGATTTCTTATAGTAAAGAAGACCCTCTATGACTTCAAAATGCTGTGACCTTCCAGCCACAGAAGGATCACTTTGTAGGGACGAACCCGCAAGCAAAAAATTATAGATATCCCCAAAATCTGGATCATTTATTAATTCTGCCATTATCTGCTCTCTGGATGTTATATCAGCTATTAGAAGTAAAGGCTGACATCCAGGAGTAGTTCCTGTGGGGACCCCACTAATCGGAACGCGAGACAATGCGTCCGGTAATTGATTCTTATGACCTGGCTGATACGAAATTTTGATATTGCTCTCTTGTAACTTCAGAGCCCACTTCATAAGTCTTGGAGATAGGTGCTTAGCAGAATTCAAATACTGAAGGACAGAATGATCCGTAATTATGTTAACTGTCAATTCGTTAAGATAACATTGAAATTTGTCAAGAGCGTGCACTACAGCAAGACATTCACGTTCCGTAGCTGAATAATTGCGTTCAACTTTGGCTAAAGTACGAGACGCAAAAGCTATTGGATGCACAGCTTGTGACAAAACGCAACCAAGACCAACTCCGGATGCGTCAGTATAAATATCAAATTCCTTAGTATGATCCGGGAAAGCCAACACAGGAGGCTGAGTCAACGCAGACTTCAGTGTTTCAAACGCAGCATTAGCCTCAGGTGTCCAAACAAACTTCTTGTATTTACGTTTCAAAGCATACAATGGCTTACAGATTGTAGCATAAGCGGGGACGAACTGCTGACACCATCCGGTCATTCCCAGAAAGCGTGATAGTTCTTTTGCTGTTTTAGGCCGAGGAAAGTCAACAATAGGCCTAATTTTTTCATTATCCGTAAATAAGCCGTGGGGAGTGATTTTCAACCCCAGATATACAATCTGGTCCCTCGCTATCTGGCATTTACTAGGTTTTAACGTCAAGCCAGCATTGTATATGAGTTGAAACACCTGTTTGAGCAGAGAAAGGTGCTCGTCAAAAGTCTCGGATGTATTAATAATGTCATCCAAATATACATGCACATGGGGACCCAGAACAGGTCTGAGAACCGTATCCATAAGCTTTTGGAAAGTAGCAGGTGCAGAAGCTAGTCCAAAGGGCATACGCAGGTATTCATAAGCCCCAAAAGGAGTCACAAAGCCTGTTTTATCGACAGAGCACGGATGTACCGCCACCTGCCAATATCCACTCGCCAAATCCAAAGTTGACATCCATTTAGTTGATGACAGGTCATGCAAAATATGCGACATGACAGGTAGTGGATAATTGATCGTTTTTGTGACTTGGTTGAGCTTGCGGAAATCTGTCACGAAACGAAATTCATTTAGTTGCTTCTTTGGAACCAAAAAGGCCAGAGCAGACCAGGCGCTTGTTGATTCCCTTATTATGCCTTGTTTAATCATTTCAGAAATTTGACGTTGCATTTCCTGTTTCTTATGGGGAGCACAAGGGTAAGGTTTCGTCGCTATCGGTTTCGAACCCTCAGTGTCAATGACATGATAAACCACCTGTGTGAAACCAGGTTGATCAGAAAATAAACCAGGGCTTTCCTGCAAAAGTAGAGAAAGCTGGTTTCGTTGCCTCTCATTCAATTGGTTACTCAATAACGAACTCGTTATATCCATAGGAACCGTAGGAATCATTTCGACAGGTTCAGGAAAGGAAATCACATGTTGTACAAAATTAAGAGTTATTTGAAACTTGTCTATAAGCAGGAAAGAATGCGTAAAACGAGCCTTTCCCAGCCCTAGAGATAATGCGACAGTTCCTGTGATACTGAAGATTTCGTTATTTGCACCTCGCAAATACTGCGTCGCAGACTGAACGAGTATTGCAGGAAAATTGTCAGTACAAAACTTCGTATTTAGGGCTGATATTTCAGAACCAGTGTCGATTTTTGTCTCGACAATAATATCTTCAATTGTCAAGAAGACATCAGGCAACTGAGGAGTTTGGACAGTCACTAATACTGTTTTAGGGTCAGAATGCTTGGTATCAGGAAGCAGGACCGACCCTTGGTCTACTTCCTTTGGAAGTTTAAAGGATTCCTGGTTGGATTATCATGCGGTCTGAAACCTCGACCCTGCCGGGTATCGGGAGAATTTTCACGATGAGGAAAACTGCGTGAAACCTGCGTCGGGAACTCCGCGTGTCTGTTGACATTGTCATATCTATTACTTCTTCCCTCAGCACGGGCAGAAAAGTCATTATTGCCCTGAGCATGAAAACGTTCCGAATGCTGTGGATTGGAACGGGGTTGAGCATACTGTGCAGTTGTACGATATCCCGAAGATTGTTCAGAAACTCGCGGTTGGTTTGCCACTCTTCTATGTGGTGGAACGTATGAAGCTTGGGCGTGCACTTGTGTATGCTCGCGTTGAAAGTTATTAGGCTTATTATGCCGCTGAGGGTTTTCGTAATAAGCCTCGCGGGTGCCCGAGCATGGTGAGTTGAACCATGTTTGCCGTGTCCCTCTTCATACGTTCGTATGAGGCGAAGGCATTCATGAATTGTAGCAGGGTATCGAACCTCAAGAAAATCTTGTAGAAATGGGTCGAGCTGTTGCAATAGGGTGTCCAACATGTCCACATGACTGGCATGTGGATCCCATAAGTTATATAAGCGTGTTGTTTCCAACGCAAATGCAACCGGGCTATCGTTGGGACCTTGCTGACGAGAAAAAAGTTGTTGTGCAAGGCTAGCTCGACTGAGGCCGAAAGGAAAGACTTCCAAAAAATCTGCTCGGAAATTCTCATAATGAGAATCCGGGTTCGACACTCTCCACTGCCGATACCAGGTCTTAGCGGTATCCTTCAAGCAAGTGCCTGCGATTTGTACTTTGCAGTCTTGAGGAATATTGTAGAGATCAAAATGATCTTCCAAATCCTCGAGGAATTTTAAGGACCCCTCCAAACCATTGAAATGAATTGTTCCTGCATGCGGCACGAAATGGGCAAGCATTCTGCTTCGTTGAGAGGATTGAACTCTCTCAGGTACGACCCGCGACTCAGAGTAATAGGAAGCTGGTGCATTACGAAATTGTGAAGAATGCCTGGGTACGTGTAGATCATTCATATCAAAGTGAGACCCACAGGCTTCTTGCAAATTGTCAAAAAAACACCATCACCATCGAAACTAGCCTTAGGGTGAAAAATTGAAGTTGTCTCAGGTAAGGAAGACATGGGTAATAATTGTCAATATCTCGTGTTCGAGAAAAGTTCGGGCGCCAATTATAATGAATATAGCTGCTTTCTTCTTAATTATAATGAATTCAACTTCTTCTACTACTAATGCTTCTTCTAATGCTTGTTGTTTGTTAATTATATCATGAATAAACTCTCCTGCTAGTAGTGTAGTAATAATAATGAACAAGCTTTTAACTGCTAGTAATGTTGTAGTAGTAATTAAGATGAATAAAGTCTTATGCTGGTTGTTAATAATAATCAACTAATGAAATAAAACTAACAACCAGACAGAGATCTGACAAAACTATGAACTGAGAAAGACGTATTTACTAAGACAATCTTTTATTTGGTAAACTTCTATTATTTATCCACACTCACTTCATCGGTCACACCACAACTACTCGATATCTGGCTCTCACATAAACGAAGATCTCTTTACACACGAAACAAAGCTCTCACGCACATAAACAACCGCTCTCTCTATACAACAACAGCTCTCCGACACATAAACAACAGCTCACTTTTACAACAACAGCTCTCCTGGGTATCGTTGAACGCGCCTATTTATACTGGCTACCACCACGTCATGACTTACACTCATTGCCAGATCTCATTCAGCGGGTGAAATAACATCTCGTTCAGTAAGAAGATAATTTACATAGTAAAATAAAATAACCAGAGATAGTAAAAATCAAAAGGAAAGTGAATCTAGAGTATACGTTACAGTTTCACAAAACGAAAGCTTCGTATGTGTCTCCTGTGTATTTTTTACATAAATACCTTTACAGCATCGTTATATTATGAAACTGCGGTCATGAAAATGAAAATTCCAAATTGTTCCCTGCGCAAGTAAACCCGTGTGCCTGGTTTTTTCGTATTGCAGATTTTAGGTTATCTCCATTCCGTCTCGAATTACGGTATAATGCGAATGTAATTGCATATCGTTTCTATTCATTGATTTATTCCACTGTAGTTATACTGCTTAAACTGTCTGTAATATATTTAGTTGCAATACAGAAACTGAATGAATCTACGTGTGTAACCTGGATCTGCACGCAAATTTCCTCTTCTGCATTCGAGGTTTTCGACTACTGGTTAAGAAAATAACCCTAACCAGTAGGATTTGGAGCATTAAGCTTACTTACTGTAGTTTAGTACGGTTCTATTCGCATTTTTCTTTTCTTTTTCATTTCTTCTACAAATATAAATAAAATAATAACTGGTTATACTACGCGATAAGAAAAAAATAGTTATATTCTGAGAATTTGGTAGTTTGAGCAAGAAGGTCAAGATGGAATAACATAAATTGATTTAATTTTTTTTATTTCATCAGCGGCAAATGTTTTATTTTATGATGTTCCGTAATGATTAAATAATTCACTGATTACTTTATAATAATCTGCAGTAAAATGTAAAAATCTTTAAGGTATAAGGGTTTTCATATTTTCTGTTAAATTTTAACAAAGCCGCGGATGGCCGCGGATGGCTTAGTAATTAGTGTTTCAGGCTGGGTTGATCTTTCAGAGATGGCGTGATTTACTAACAATCGCTGTTCTGTCAAAAGTCGCTAAACTTGCTCTCATTCCTTCCGTTTCTGTGTCCTGCCCAAAAGGCGATCTCGCTGTAGGTGGCTGGGACCTAAACTCTACTACCTGTGGACGGAAGTCCTACATGAAAATGACGCTGACCCCTACTAGTTAAATTTTAATTATTTTCAATACACTACCGAAAAAAGTCGAACATGATATTGATACATGTTTTAGTTTGACACTATATAATTTTCAGTTTTATTTAACTTTCACATTCCCAAATACGTTTTTCTTAAAATCACTAATATTTACCCTTGCTCCAAAGTTGCAGCACACACTTCCTAGGGCATTTAAGTTAATCACAATTTTTTCTGAACATGTTAGATGCAAAAAGTGGTTATCTTTAGTTAAGAAATCATTTTGCACCGTCAGTTCAATACTTCGAAGTGTTCTCACTTTTTCCCAACAGTGTACAATAAATATTAGCATCATCCTTAGGGAATTGAAATTTAAAAGTAATAAAACTTAGTTTTAACACCTTGTGGGGGAAAAAAATATATTTATCCAATTGCTATAAATAAACAAACACATCGCTCTTTCCACGTTTTAGCAACACCCAGCAACCGAAAAATTGTTATTTGGCCACTGCTCGAGAAAGGAATCCCAGATCTCTCGATATCCAGCCGAGAGATTTTGTATTCGTTTCCCAAGCAGTGGCCAAATAACAATTTTTCGGTTGCTGTGTGTTGAAAAACGTAGAAAGAGCGATGTCTTTGCTTATTTGGAGGATTTTCACTAATTGCTATAGATTTTTCATGCATAGCCTTTGAAAATTGTAAAATTTACAGTTAGAAAACTATTGCGCGGCAAAAAGTTTCTTTTTACTGTTAAAAAAGGATTTTTGATTTGATTAATCGAACTTTAAGGTCAGTTCCATATACTAGAAACAATTCAGGGTTTTCACATTTTTTATTCCGTTTTAAAGGAATAAAAAAAATTGTGCACCAAAATAATGTATAAAAACCAGAGTTTTCAGAATATATTAAGGAATGAATCAGTTTGAAATTCTGAATTTCTAGTGTATAGAAAAATGTACAGCCGTAGAATTAGCAAAACCACAATTAACTTTATTAACAGTACATTACAACCTAGTTTACAGATTTGTAATCATTGTATACTACGCGATTTAATGCCGGTTCAAACATCTTCAAATAAAACACTTTATTGCGGCACAGTACTAAGGTCCTTCTCTCAACCAGACTATATTTCACACTAAATACAAAACTGCAAAGGAATTGTATTATAAAGAGCTAATAAAACATACATACCCTTGAAGCTCCTGTAGGCTGGAAATCTCGAGGAATATCACGAATCAATTTGGAGCGTAGTTCTTCATTCCCGGGAAATTTAAACACTTGCGCTTTAGGACCTGTGTCGTAATTGCTACGGCAATTTAGTACACAACAATGGGAAGGCATATTAAAACTAAAAAAGAATATTTTAACACCGTGAAATAAATAACAAAGAGTTGAATGATATGAATCAGTCAGCTGCAAGGACAATGAACAACGTCATGGAGCAACGCTACAATAATCTCACAAGATCACAGACCCAAACTATGGTTTTTGCTGTTCCTCAAATTTAACAGGTTCCTGTAGTGGTGTCAGACGTTGGAGAGCAGGAGGTGTTTGAGCCCTGTTTCAGGGGGCGTTGGCTATAAGCGACGAAATGGGAAAAAGTTCATACTTTCGAACAAAGAAAATTATATTGTTTTAAATTGACACGTGGAATTATTGTATGACAGGTGCAATTTTAAATTAAAAAATATAGCTGTTCCCTTTAATTCGTATGTTAAGCACCATAACTATGAAAGGAAGGTGCGTTTTTGAGGTGGAAATTAACAAATAGTTCAGAAAAGATCGCACGCTTTCGTAACACTTTGCTAAAGCCATTTCCAAAAACAATAATGGCTGTGGAATAAATCTCGATCCTGTGTCTTGACCTTTGACACCATTTCGATGATATTAAACAGAATATGTTTAGTACACCTCCGGAACAACATACCAAAGTTTTATTTTAATAGAAGCATTTTTAGTCAAATTATGAGGATAATGGCTGTGGAATATATCTCGCTCCTGTGTCCTGACCTTTAACCAAATTTCGATGATATTAAAAAGAATTGGTTCAGTATACCTCCGGAACAACATACTTAAGTTGTGTTGCAATAGAAGCACTTTTAGCCAAGTTATGAGGATAATGGCAGTGGAATAAATCTGGCTCCTGTGTCTTGCCCTTTTACCCCATTTCGATAATATGCAACAGAACAGGTTCAGTATATCTACGAAACAATATGATAACGTTTTGTGGAAATTAAAGCATTTTTACGTAAGTTATGACCCATAAGGGCGATGGAATGGATCTCGCTCCTATGTTCTGACCTTTGACCCCATTTCGACCGTTTTCTGCAGAGTTCGTCCTCAGGTTGTTCCCTACCACATACTAAAATTTCATCGTAGTCGAATCATTTTTACTCGAGTAATCGTGCGGTCAGGCAGACAGACGGAAAAGCTGGAGCATAAACGCTTCTTCAACTTACGGTTGGAAATCGTAAAAAATCGGATTTCGTAGTTCTGCTCAATTTTCTATTATGAGACAACGTTTCAGTGATACGCGAATGCTCAGTGCCTCGAGAAAATGTAAGGATCGGAAACCAGAAAATTTAAAACAAATTTAACTTGCGCAGAATCAAGTTTTCCGTTATTAGAAAAATGCGTACTGTTTATTCTAATATTAATTCAAGTTATTAATACGAATAAATGAAGCTGTTGTAAAAGAAATGGCAAGGGTAAATGAACTCCGTCCTTGGATGGCTCAAGTTACTGTTCAAATCGCTGTCAGGGCCTTTGCTCTGTACTCTGCATTCAATTGGTCTGAGGTTCGGGCAAGACGCCAACTTTCCAGCATTATCATTGTCCTTGTAGGGAAAGAAGCATTCCAGGTGTTTTTCCCAGATGTAAATATATGAATGCACCCTCCAAATTTATTTGCAAATATCTTCGCTATTAATCATCCGATTTGGATGATTTTTAGAACTTAAGGGTTTTTCCGTGCGCTAAATGGAATGTGCATAAAACATAAAACAACCCTTATATGGAAAAATGTGGAGATAGCGAGCTAATTAATATGTTAATTAGCTTTATTAGCATTTTTCTTTGCATCACGAAATAGTTCCCTTCAAGTGCTTTCCAACGGTACCTTACTTGTCCATCTGCGGCGAGTATTTCCAAAGTTAATGGGGATGGCTCGTTTTTTTTTGTTTTTTTATGTCTGTACATCGTAAAGGTCATCGCCTTCCGGTACTGGGAAAATGTTTCAAAATTGTTCAAATAATGAAAAGTGTTGTTTCCGTAGTGTTGCTTTCTCTTTATAATAACAGAAAGTTATCTGACCGGCCTAAAAATTTCTTAGGCATGGTAAGAACCAGGGATACAGTTTTGTTATATATTAGGAATATGCAAAAGTTTCCGCCATTTTAAGAAGAAAGGAGACAAGGACAATCAGGAAACCGGTACACATTTATTCAACGAAATATTGGCCGTTAGTATCAATTACCTTTAGCCATTTTTAAGGCAACAAATGAGTATCCCTGTGGTAGAAGTACTCGGGTTTTGAGCTGAAGAACGAAGTGACGAAATTTTCCAAATCTGGAACTGTGATAAACCGCTGTTGAGATAGGGCATGTTACATAGAGCGAAACAGATGAAAGGCTGAGGGTGCAATGTCCGAGGAATGAGCCAGGTCAGGTACGGTAAATCTTCCCAGTGTAACTATTCAAGGACTGATTTCGTAGTAGTACCGAGAAGTGGTCTGACATTATCGTGTATCAGGATGACTGGGTGGACATTATTGTGTAACAGGATGACTCTCCATGGGCGTTTTTGCTCAATTGCGGCGTATGTCGTTGTGCAGTGATTGTTTTGCCTTGTTTCTACAGTTTGAAGTACAGCACTCAGTGCATATTCCACCCCGCACACACAACAGCAGCTTTTCCCTTTGGATATCCTGTTTTGAAGTACAGCACTCCGTGCATATTCCACCCCCCCCCCACACACACACACAACAGTAGCTTTTCCCTTTGGATATCCTGTTTTGAAGTACAGCACTCCGTGCATATTCCACCACACACACACACACAACAGCAGCTTTTCCCTTTGGATATCCTGTTTTGAAGTACAGCATTCCGTGCATATTCCACCCCAAACACACAACAGCAGCTTTTCCTTTTGGATATCCTGATTTGAAGTGGATGTTTATGGATGGCCTGGGTCGATACAGGATCGCTTGCATACGGCGTTGTCGCAATAAACCCATTTTTCATTCCCGGTGACAACCTTCCACAATAAAATTTCCCCTTGAAACCTCTTCAGCAAAGACATGCAGATACCCAATCGTTGAACAATATTGCACTCCGGTAAAGTATGTGCCGCCCCGGTGGTGCAGTGGTCTAAGCGATGGCCTCCGATCATTCGTCCGAATGGGGTCCAGGTTCGAATCCCGTGAGACATGGATGTTGTGTTTGACTTACGGCACTGGTTCTCTCCCTTCCCTGGAACCAGTGACCCTAAATTAGGGACGGGCGACTGCTTATAGCCCATTGAGTTGCTCACGGTGGTCGTTCAACCTCCAATCAATCAAAAAAAAAAAAAGAATGCGAAACCTACTTATCAATCTTCTGGGTCTTCCCAAGGTCTGTAGACGCCGTACCACCGTCGATTGAGCCACTTTCAAACGTTTCGCCAGTTGCGGGATCGATTGTATGGCATCCTCTTGCAACAGCGATTCCAACTCCTCATCTGCAAGTTCCTGCGGTCTACCTGCGCGTGGCTTGCCTTCCAAGCTCATATCACCTTTCTAAAATATGGCAATCAATTGTCACCTCAACCATTTCGCCATACGCCTCACATATTGTACCGTATGCTTCACTCTTCCCTAAATTAAACATGAATAACAAACAATGCCGCAAATGAACTTATGACCGCCATGCTTGGCTTCATGTACCAACTGACAGCATAGGTCGGGGTCCGGTTAGAACCTTACAGCGCCCACTAGCGGGGGCGGCGTAAACTTTTGCATAACCCTAACATAATTCATTTATCTTCTTTGTGTTGAAGACCACTGCACAAGGACGAAAGTTTTTAAGAGAGCTTTGTGATACATGACATGGCATCATAAATGCTTATTGCGATGGGGTTTCTTTGCTTCCAAAACTAAATAATATAATTATTTTTAAATTGCATTTTTAAGAAGAAGGAGGAGAGTTGACTAATTATTTATTTTTTGGAAAACAACAAGGCTGTATCAGAAACACTGGATCGTAACTAAATAGTTGTTGTCGCATATATGTGCGTGTTCCTGAGGTTTTATTTATACAAACGCAAAAAAAAAAAAAAGATAACAGAGGAAGATACCTCACAACAAATTGATGAATATTTGCAAAGTTGTGAAGCAGTGGTTGTGGATGAACTTACGTTTGTTCGGTGTCGGTCTACAGACGCTAGTAGCTTAAATTGACCCGGCCTACTCTCTGCCGGCTGCAGCGCAACGGGTGGCCTAGTGGGCAACGTTCGTGACTGCCATGGGGAATACCTCAGGTTCGATCCCAGGCAGGTACGAACGCTTGATCCACTAAATATCCGCCGTGCGTCGGATGGGCTCGTTAAGCCGTCGGACCTCGGGTACTGGCCACCCGGTAATAAATATGGGCGTCTTCCTCCCCCTTTTTACTTCGCTTCCGTGTCACTTTCCTATCGGGCACTCTAGCCCAAATCTTCTAGCTTCCTATTTCTAAGGTTTGTTTAAGACCTGGGGTCAGACACTCCCTTCCTAAAATCCTCTACATATGATCTATGATCTATGATAATTTCTGCACATTTCAGGCAGTTTTCTGTTTGAAAGCTAACGAGTAGCAATTCTGAAATGAAACTAGGATTCGTTTTCCAGAAATATAATGTCGAATTTAAGAAATAATTCTTCATTACTTGTCTCTCTGCCCCAATAAAGGGACTTACTTTTTCGCTGATAATCAAAAGGTTAGCCACAAAAAAAAAAAAAAAAAAAAAAAAAATAGTGGAAAAATATGTGACTCATGGGACAACTTAGGAAAGTCCAAAGTGACATAGATTTGGCGAACTCTCGTTGAGGCAACTTATGATCAGTCCTGAAAAACTGTCATTTGGTACAAAAGAAAACAAAACAATAAAATTTGGAGTCCCCCCTGCCCAAAATATTCCCATATCGAAATATCTTGATCTGTGCAACGGAATTTCAAAACTTCCTATCTACTGAAATCTCAGGAATAGAAATTTAAACTTTCCAGACCATCATATATTACAAATACTTCTGTAAAAATAAATTGTTTAATTCGGAGTTAAATCTCGTTGTCCTGATTTGAAGTGAGATGGCTCAGAAGAATGTGGGAACGAATTTCGCAAATTTTATCTCAAGGAAGCCCGCTCTTCCTGAACAGTAAAAACAACGTGGCGTGTTCACTTTGGCTCTCATTTTTAGATAAATTAGAATTTAAATGGATAAAATAAATTATGTTATTTATTTTTAAAGTCCTGTATTTCATAAATAAATAAATACATCGCTCTTTCCACGTCAGAAACACATAGCAACCGAAAAAAATTTTTTCAGCCGCCGCCGTGGGATTGAATCACGGAACTCTCGAAATCTAGCCGAGTGCGTTAACTTTGTGCCTGGCTAGATATCAAGAGTTCCGTGATTCAATCCCACGGCGGCGGGTGAAAAACAATTTTTCGGTTGCTATGTGTTTCTGGAACGTGGAAAGAGCGATGTATTTATTTATTTACTGACGCTACGTATTTGGAGGATTTTCACCCTGTATTTCATTTTAAACATGTTATATGGCAATTAAGTATATTATTCAGAGAATCTATGTATAATAAGTAATTGCTACATACGAAAGTTTTTCATTAAGTGCCCCAAATTTATCTGAGTGCTCTAGAGCGAGACTTCAGTCTCGTTGAGACCGACGATGGGCAAACCAGGTTCTGCGGGAGAGCTTAAAGTCTCCTGAATTTGACTAATACCCTTTGGGTCACATAGCGACCGTTTGTTTCAGGCCTCCTTTTTTCAGTGGGCTGTGACATAGATGCAGGCGAGTTCATTGAAAAAATTTTTTCAAACGAACAATTTATATAACGAGCAGTTTAAAGGAAGACGACTTTTTCGAATAAAAAAGAGATCAAAAACCATATGTAAAGGATTTTAGGAAGGGAGTGTTTGACCCCAGGTCTTAAACAACTCTTAGAAATAGGAAGCTGGGAGATTGACAGGGAAGCAAGGTAGAAAGGGGGAGGAAGACGCCCTTATTTAATACCGGGGGCAGTACCCGGAGTCCGACGGCTTAACGTGCCCATTCGACGCACGACGGGTATTTAGTGGTTCGAACGTTCGTACCTGCCCTGGATCGAACCTGAGGTTGTCTGCATAGCAGTCACGAACACTGACCACTAGGATACCCGCGGCGGCACGTGAATAAAAAATAAATAAAACGAATTCATCGAAATGGCCACAGGAGAACTGGGCGCCGACACGTGCAGACACCCACTTTAGGAGCCGTATATTTAATGCCTTAGTAAGAGGACAATGAATCTGACCACAACGCAATATACTCATAACGTTTACATGATAAATGAAGCTAATAATGCTGCGCTTCTACTTAAGCATCAAAGATTAATAAACAGGCCTAAGTCATTTTAACGGTTTTTATTCCGTCGTGCTCATTCATATTCGTAAGGTTTTGGCGTCAAGTTATTCTGAATTCTTTCACCTCCAAAATTCAACTTCATATTATGTCCCGATTTAAATATCCTTTCCATCGGAAGAATTCCTTTATCTTGAAGAAATGAAACAGCACTTCTTTCGGCTAAACTTCCACGTTCGGCCCCGCTAGTTCCGAAAGCAATAATAGATGGCGCCACGGTCAGGCATCTCATGACTCTGTGTCGATGCGTCTCATCGTTTAGGACAATTCATGTGTCGGAAGAAGTACGCTTTAGGGAATGATGAGTACTCTTCCTGCACACTTGGTACGTGTTTTTTATGCTGAGATTTCTATTGACAGAGTGATGATTCTCACGTATTTTTTCGCCAAAGGATTGTCTTACGATGAGGCGATTGAAAGAACCTCACATGGCCACATCCACTGAGACAGTTAGCGACAGGTATTCGTTTTGCATACAACTAGTCTCACAGTTTATGGCAGCCTCGCAATGTAAATGTACTTGGCAGACCATATTCTGGAATATTTATTCCGACGGAATTGCCGTCTTTCCTCTGAACATTGCTTTGAAGTCCTGATTCCTGCGATCAGACAGTTCTTTCCTGGCAGATAAAACTTGCCTTGCTTTTATTCTGCTAGCTACACAGTTTCATATTCTTCCGTGAAAATAAATATTTCACACATATGCCCCAATCAACATTCAAAAAGGTCCTTTTAAGCGCCACCATATTATTCACTTCCTTTGCCACTTTCACAACGTAACAAAACGCTCCACATGTAGCGATAACGTGTCGCAATCTATTGTCGTTTTATAAAACTATTTTTGGCAAAATAACGTTGACACTAATGATAGTCACGTGACGTTACCTTCTCTATACATGTGCAGACATCTTTTTTTTTTTTATTGTTATCGTACTAAAGAAATAATTGTTATTAGCTAGTGTTTGATCACCATTTAGGACAATATTTTAGTTTTTTTCTCATGTGTTGCCATCTGTCGACCATTCCGACATTTATTTTGGCGTTAGCGAATGCATAAGCAGCAGCAGAAAAGCTTTTACTTCGCTATATATTTGCTACGTAAGTAAAAGCCAAATACATAATTCGATTATATATTTGCTTTTATTATTATAATAGAATCAAATATTATGATTAGATTGGATAGTCTGAGTAAAGAATATCCAATCGAATCATACAACAAATACCAGTAGTTCTTGTTGTGAAGTGGTGCTGTCCATCACTTCACCACAGGAACTACTTAGAGACCAGATATGGAAGGAGACCCAAAATTTGTAATACTGTCGTGAAATTTCATATGCATTCAAGAAAGAATCGCAGAATTTATTCATCTTGCAACTTTGTAGAAATCCGTTCGTTAAGAACAGTTATTCACATTTTTTTGTAAAACCCAACAGAAAACACCTAAAACCTAATCAAAAGAAAACACATAATGAAGTGTCATGCAGTAAACTATTCGTGCTGTAAATCAAACGAAGTTCAAGAATTCTGCCTTAGATGCACGATTAGAACTTGCAGGAGAAAATAATGTGTTTATTAAAAGTTAATCATTCCGTACTCTTCAGCTCGTCCCATCAACCACAAATAATTAGCTTTAATCAACTTCCTTGTCCGCCGAGCCATTTTCCATTCTTCTACTTTTCATCAACGCAGGACTGAGTTGCAGAGGATTTATAATCTTGCTCTTGCACATGGCTATGCTAAAACGCATGTTGATCGCATCTTGGGGAAGGTTCAAAGATGGGCATTCCAACTCTAACAAGGGCGAGTCACTTTACCAAATTCGTTGGAGCCATGGATTACATACCACAATGTGCTGATATCCTGAAGAATGTGTGCCACCGCTATAATTTGTCGTTTGGCACTCGAACTCAGAACATTCTCGCTAGGGTTAAAAAAGATCGAGATAGTGTTGATATGTTTGATAAGTACGAAGTGTACTGCATTCTCCTTAAAGTGAGAGAGAACGATGACAACGACTGTATTTATATTGGTATGACCTCAAGAAGATTGAAAACTAGACTCTCTGAACATAAGTACAAAGTAAAAATATGTTCCCAATCTACAGCCCTCTCTCGCTTGCTCAATAAAGGCTCACACTCTCCCACTTGGAGCGAGACTACCATCCTTGCGGTTCCACCCTCCAGAACCTTATTACTACTTACTGAAAGTATGTATATATTTCAAAACTTTAATATTTGTTGTAATGATGAACTTTCTACCATTTTACATCCACCGTGGAGATTATTGTTTAGCAATAGAAGTCATAAACTTTAAGTTATGTATATGTGTAGCCTTAATATGATTGTGTTTTTCCTCTGTTATCGGGTATTTCTTCGGATTTAGTGGCAACGACCTGTTTTTTACTAATGTATTTAACTGTCGGATTCCGAGCACTCAATTGGTATCGTTGAGTTTCAGTCACACCCTGATGCGTCGGGCGGCTGGTTGGTCTTGTGGTTCTCTGTGATGTTGTGCGGTGCTTCGTTCCCTTTTTCCCTTTCCACACAGAGTTGTGTCACGGATCAGCTTCTCCTTTCACTACATTTGTCTGTTTGTCTTTCCTATTGAGTTCACTTACTCAAATTTCCTAGCTTCTCATTTCTAAAAGCAGTTTTGGACCTGGGGTCAGACTCTCCCGTCCTAAAACTTCTTCAAATATCATATCATATCACTCGGGTCTTTCCATCTGAAGACGTGGCTGTAGCAGCCACGAAAGATCTCTTGGTGTTTTTAACTTTTAATAAACACTTTATTTTATCCTGCAAGTTCTAATCGTGCATCTAAGGCAGAATTCGTGTACTTCGTTTAATGAAGTCTCAAGTCGATAGACACCGTTGTAAGTTTCAGGCAATCTAGACTGATTTTAGAAAATTCCAAAATTATTTAACAGGCCGGAAGCAATTTGTACAAATACGGGGTGTTCGATCTTCTACTCTTATGGTTCGTCATGGTGTTAATCAGGGATCGGTTTTGGGCCCATTATTATTTTTAATTTATGTTAACGATTTATTCACTAGTTCTTCAAGTGACACTCTATCTGAGCTGATCCCACGTATGAATCTGGAACTTCAGGCTTACTTTCGTCGTTTTGCTGAAATTTCTTAACAATAAATTTTTCCAAAACTACTAGTGTACTATTTTCGCGATGTAGGTGAAGAGTGGATATTGCAAATGGGATATTATTTAATGGAGTGCCCCTTCACTTTCGGGCTGTTGTAATGTTCTTGGATGTATATTTACAAGATAATTTGAGACGGGATGCACATGTTAGTGAAATTGCGGTTGGGCTCAGATCCCGCACTGGGGTCATTTTTAGGATTTCAAGTATGTTGCCTGCCAGGGTTAAGTTGCGATTGTAGTTTTCATTTATTTATCCATTTCTATCTTATTGTATCTTGGCTTGGGGTCGCACAACTATTGGGAATATTAATAGAATTTATGTTTTACAAAAAAAAATTTTACGTTTGGTGAATCCGTCTTTACATGTACATTCTCTTTTTCTCAGTTATCAAATAATGTCATTTGATATATTATACAGTTTTCGATTATAACTGTTTATGCATGAACGTATATATGCTAAGAAATATTCAGATCTAATCACCTTGCATTTCCGTTCCCATTATCATGACACTCGGGGAAATACTAGTTTTTTAATACCTAGAGCGCGTACTAATTTATTATTTGAAGTACTGTCTTTCTACTTTTCGTTCTAAGTTCTCGGGGGTTCGCCTTGCCAGGTACTGCGTAATTAATTTTTGTCATGAAGCCATTGACTGCATTGGCTTAAATTCAATTCTACGTAGACGTTTGGATCTTTTCCCCTTTGGAAATGAGGTGAAATTGATGACCTGTTATCGATATGAAAAACCTCTTGGTCGCCGAATTTTCTATTATAGACAAACCTAGCTAATCTCAAAGCTTTAAAAGATAAAGAGGATGACAGTTGTCACTGTCATTCTGACAGATTTAGTAGATTTGTCGATCCTCAACATGGTCATATTGTTACTGGTGACCTTGATATCGTGCCTTTTCGAGAGCTACGTTCTCTTATGTCTTTGGGCACCAAATACAAGTTGGCACCTCGTTTCAATATAAAACAGTGTGTCTCCATTTCGCGTATTAATTTTTTGCAATGTGCACTCAAACTTTCTTATGAGTTCGGTCTTCAACGAGAGGCTGAATTGTGTGCTTTGTGACATTCGTCACGAGTTTGGTAAATTAAAACGCTCTAAGGTTTGTACCCAGCAACCACATAACCTTACCTTGATTATTTCACAAATTCGTGAACTCCAAGTTTTATTCACTGTTTCCATAGTGGATAAAACTATCAATAATTATGCCATTATCTGTAAACAGTTTTACCAGAGTCTTCTATTACAGGAAATGAACACTACCGATACATACACTCCGGCGTCTCAAAACCGTAATGATGTTGTTGAAAAAAATCATTGCTCTGCGTAAAAGGATTAAGCTTACAGTATCTAACTTAAATTTTCCTTTCGTTTATGCTATTCCTAAGTTCCATAAGAAACCTGTTTCTTTTCGTTTCTTCACCAGGGACGCAAATGTTACAATAGTAAAGCCGGCGGGTTGCTTCAGAGGTACTTGTCTGCATTGCTTCACAAACTACATTCGACCTGGATCATCGGGAACAATGACAGAGTTTTAGAGGCGTTGAACTCAACAACTGTCTCATCTGTTGATACCTACGACTTTAAAAACTTTTCACATCGATTTCATTGAAAGGTTTACGACAGATGGCCTTAAATTTACACACAAAGTTTGAGTCCGGGGTTACAGAACAGTTTTGGCACTTTTTAGTGGACTTCTGTATTAATAACAATTTCGTCACCGTGGCCGATGGGCTGTACCTCTAAACTCGTGGTATTCCGATGGGCTGTACCTCTAAACTCGTGGTATTCCGATGGGCTGTACCTCCGAACTCGTGGTATTCCGATGGGCAGTCGCTCCTCAAGTAGCTTAGCCAATCACTATCTGCAGTTTTTTGAAGATAGATTTACTGCTACTTGCCCTTTGCCTGGTAACGTTCTGAGGTACGTTGATGACATTATTGCCATTAACGTACCGGCCTTTTTACGATGCGCTGCGGACTTGTATCCTGAAGATCTCACCTTAGAAAAAACTAACAGCTCGTCTACTTACGTTTGTTACCTTGATTTAGAGGTACAGGTGGAGGAGGGGAAGGGGTGTGGTAAATATTTATGATAAAAGAAATGCTTTTGATTTCGATATCATTTACTACACTTATTGGTCCTCCACTATTTCTAAAGAAGTACATCATAATCTACTTCTTTCTCAATTTCACAGAACAGCAAAAATATGTTCCACACAGTTCTTGCTCGTAAAAAACCTTAAAACACTTCTTTCTAAACTGCATTCTAACAACTTTCCTAATAATTTTTTAAAGCATTATTTAAAACACTTAGTTTTGAATTTTAATTTTGTTTCAAAGAGTTTCAAATTACGCCATTGATATGCTTTACTAATCCAGGACCTTACAATATTAAGAAAATCAGGTAATATAAAGTACCACTTGGTGGGTCCCTAGTGGTAGAAGATTTCTATTTACATACACAGTTTTGCATCTCGTCATTTCAAACAATTTTTTTCTGCTTGCTTGCTTGCTAGGATGTTAACTAACCGCGACCTCTTTAACATTTTCATATATATTTGGGCTCTTGTGGGCCGTTGGTCCAGTTTGGTTTGAACTTCATTCATGGCGTTGACCAGTTTTGTTTGCCAGTAAGCTTTTTTTATCATTTTTTCAGCGTTTATATTCTTGTTTTTTGAATTTCTGTATCTGTTTTGACATTTGGTCTAGTGGCCTAGGGAGCATGACCAACCGACATTTTTGGTTCTCCATGTCGTTTGTTGGTACTAGAAAGGGCACTTCCGCTGGTTGATTCTCTCCTGATGACAGCAACCTGTTTTTTGTTCGTTTTTTGGTTTTCAATTTTGTACTTCCATTTCCAATTTAACTCTGTATTCTTTATGGAATTTTAATATGTATATATATATATATATATACAGTGCGTCAAAGAATTTTTAAGACTGGCGCTAGATTTCAGCCTACGGTGGCGCCACCAGTGTAATCGCGAATGCGTTATAAACCGTGACCATCTGCTTGCTTTCTGCCAAAAGTACTACGCAGTTGTTAAAGTAACTCAAACGAAACGGGCGTTCATAAGAGAACTAAATTTTTTTCACGTTGAATTATTAAGATGGAACAAAGGGTTGTTATTAAATTTAACGCAAAACTTGGTAAAAGTGCCTCGGAAACGTACCAAATGATGAAACAAGTTTACGGTGAGTTTTGTTTAAGTAGATCAAATGTTTTGCTGTGGCACAAACATTTTTGGACGAAAGAGAGACACTAGAAAATGATAAGCATACCGGAAGACCAAGTTCATCTAGCACACCTGAGATTATTGAAAAACTGCGTGATTTCGTGCCAAACAATCGATGTGCGTCACTAAGAATGATGGAAGAGTCTGTAAACATCAACAAAGAAACTATTCGAACCATTCTGCATGAAGATTTGGGCAAAACAAAAGTCTGTGCTAAATTTGTTCCACACACGCTACCCAATGAACAAAAATCAAGGAGAAGTGCACATTGCAGAGACATCATTTCAGCCGCTGAAAATGATCCAAACTTCTTAAAATCGATTGTTACTGGTTATGAAACATGGTGTTTTCAATATGATCCTAAAACAAAGCGACAAAGTGTGGAATGGAAGCCAAAAACTCGCCACAAGCCAAAAAAAAAAAAAAAAAACAAGAAAAGTTCCATAGAAACTCAAAACAATGCTCATTACATTCTTCGATAGTAAGGGTATTATCCACAAAGAATTTGTTCCAAGTGGACAAACAATTACTGGTGAGTTTTAATTAAATGTTTTGAGGTGTTTGATGGGCAGAATTCGTCGCATTCGTCCAGAATATCGAGATGAAAACAGTTGGTGTTTGTTGCACGATAATGCACCCAGTCGCACCTCACTTCTTGTTCGTAGATTTTTGGCTAAAAATAACGTCTATGTGTTGAATCATCCACTCTATTCGTCTGATTTAGCACCCTGCGACTTTTCTGTGTTCCCAAAACTCAAAATGACGTTAAAAGGATGTTACTTTGATATTTCGACCATAAAAACAGCTTCGACGCGTGCTTTGGAGGCAATTCCGCAAAGTGAACTGGAACAGGCATTCGAATCATTATGAAATCGCTGTAACAAGTGAATTGAAGCCGGAGGGACTTATTTTGAATAACAAACCAAAACAAATTATAATTTCTTGTTTCTATTTCATATTACAGACCCAGTCTTAAAAACTCTTTGACGCACTGTGTATATGGAAAGTATTTGAATTTTAAATTTTATTACCCAGTGTGAATATTTTTACGGCCGTAGACTGTCAGAAAAGGTATAAAATTGAACACAACCCAATTACGAGTACCCTTAGTTCTTTATGTAAATTCTTTTCGAGCAGCCAATAATAATTCTCTTAATAATTGTTGTTATAGCCTTCAAGTAATTGCCTTTACTGCATATTCCATATCCGATGCCGGTATCCCTTATAATGTTGCAAATGCTACTATTGCAGTGCTGTTGATAGAGAAGAATGTAATCCACCCCCAAATCAAATGCTGTGTAGGATAAAGTGCAATCCACGCAAAAAAAAAAAAAAGCCAATACATATTAAATTCAACAGGAAAACCTCGAATAAATGAATGAAAAGCCTAAATCAAAAAGTGCAAATCATGGCACTCTGTCGTTATTGTAACTAAACAGATAGCAAACACAGGCTTGTAACCGAGCTAAATGATACAATAATAGGGGCGATAAAAAGACTGAAAGACAACAATCTTCGTAGATAATACACGAACACGCAAATGTTTTTTCACTAGTAAAAGATTTTTTTTACTATTGCAAATAGCTTCCGCTGCGAGATATCTTCCAAGAGCAGCTGCGGGACTGCTGGGGTCGACCGACTTCGAGTGTTTCTCAAGCACCGAGTGGAACCTGTGACGTCACGATGCCTGGACGCCATCCACTTTAGCGTCGACCGACTTGGTCATGCCACGGTGAACTGGGATTATCAACTGTTACTGCTCAAGGCTCTGTCACTTCGGCGACCTCTACGGGGATTTGCCTACATGAAAAATGCCCCTATTCGTCGCTAGAGGATGCAGACGCCGACCCCAGTTAGTGTTTTTTTTTTTTCAGGCTGATCGTAATTAGTTTTTCATGTGCCGTCCTGTTTAAACGTGCATTATAGCGAGGTAAATCGAGTCTGTTTTATTCTATTTTCCTGAAGTTATTTATTTCAGTTAAGCAACTGTATGAACGCAAAATAAAGTGCAGAATTTATTTTATAGCCTATATCGTACTCAAAGTGCAAAAGTTTCCTTGATTGAATTCAGTAGTTGCAATGGTGTACTGCTGTGAACCTTATGGTAACTCCAAAAAGGGAAAACCAAAGGTTATTGAGTATAATTCGGTTATTGGTTTTTGAGTATCTTCGGTTATTGTGTGGCCAAGTCACACAAACTCAGAACAATTACCTTAGACCCACGGAAGAGTTTCTGATCCGGAAAGTTAGGAATTGCGAAATTGCTGAATTGGCGTTCCAGTTAGGTTTATCGGTTCGATCACACACACTGTTTAGATGATGTTCCCTATTGCATTTTCGTTTTGATTCGATTAATTCTGATACATTTTTCATCTGATTGCCATACTTTGAATGTTTTTTCTCTATGTTTATTGTGTGTCTTCGCCACATGATTTGGAAAGTTTGTGATTGTGATATTTCTGGTTTGGATTTTGAAATATAAGTAAGCCATTTATTTATTAAATATCGAGTATAAGTTAGATTTTTTGTGAAGTCAATGCTGTATTTCGAGAAAATAATCGCTTTAGAAAAAGTATTGTTTACGTTCTTATATTTTGAAATTCCGAAAAAACTTTATTTCCTCACATTTAACGACAAAAGTGCTCGATTTGTTTCACATTTTGAGAAAAAATGTCTTCATGGGAAATTTTCAGGGGGAAAAATCCCTAAAAATGTTTTTCTGAGACATTCTGAAGTCCTGCCATGCCAGACTTGTTCCACTAGCAATATAATTTTAGACTGTTGACGTATAAGACTTCCAATCGTTAAAACTACAGAGACTCCGGAGGAGGAAGAGAATTCTAGTGAGATATTATCTGTAACAGCCTTGGGTGTGGATACACTGCAGTCCAATATGGTACATAGTATTTAGATACTGTAATCAAAATTAAACTAAGCACTCATATTAGAGATCTACTTTTTAAAATTTCACACAATATTATTCCGACGAGAAAATGGTTGTATAGAATTAAACTAATATTTAATCCTAACTGTAACTACTGTGGCTCAGACGAAACCCTTCAACATGTATTTGTAGATTGCAATTTTGAAAAATATATCTGGGATTGGTTACAACAATACTTAAATTATAGACATAAATTGACTGGACACCATTTTGTACCATGTAACTCTAGACTGCTCTGAATCTAAAAACCTAACAATTCATTATTTAAAAGCAATAACAATCAATAATATATGGAAAAAATCGAAAGGCCTTATCTTATGAACAAAAACCAAAAAAATACGGAACAGAATAAAATATCTATTACATGTGATCTCAGAAGAATACTGAGTTTGAACGTTTGGAGCTCACAAAGCTTTTAGGAAATGGAAAGTATTAGCACCAGTAATATATAAAAAAGGAACAAAAGTAGTAAATAAAATAATAGAATAAACCATTTAAAATGAAAATATTAATAGTAAAAATGTAATAAAACTGAAAGTATATATTGGTAAACTAAACTCTAAAACAAATATAATATTTGTTTCTGATATCGTTTTAGCAGTTTAATAGAAATATTAAAATGTATTATTAAAATCAAAACTTATCATACCAGTAGGATTTCAATAATTTACTAAATACTACTATAATGGCATATCATACATAAAAAATTAATTAATTTGTAATAATATTATTAAAGAAAAACTGCATCCATTAGTGTTTTGCCAACTTCTCTTAAGTATTTCCTGTACAATTGTGCAACACCATTTTCCTATTCTTTCATGTTTTTTTAAAAAAAGGTTATTTTATTTACTCTAATTTTTGCCATTTTTTAAAATCTGAAATGCCTTTAACAAGAACCTGTTACTAAATATATGTAGAGTGTTCAAAAAGGTGATTTCTTAATAAATTGTATACTTCTTGTAACAAACGGAAACTCTTGTGCAAGCGGAAACCCTCTCAGTTGGTTGTCTCCTCTGTCTTGAATTATGAGAAAATGACAATTATTAAAGGATCCTCTAATAATAATAATAACAATGAAATATCCACTAAATGTCTTAATTTACTAAAAGTATTTAAATGGAAAAATTTGTCAACAGATTAATAGATCTCTAAATGAATTGTTATACTTTTTCTTAAAAATTCTGCGAAAGTGATTCAAATAAATTGCCCCATGTTTCCCAGTTCTCTGCAGATGTTTTGTAAATTCAGTTCCATATACAGTTTATAATGTTTTTTTAAGTGTATGGGGACTACGCAAATAAAACCTTTTAACCTACAAAAATTTGGTTGGTTAATAAATATTTGAATGTAATAAAAAAAAATCTTTTGCGAGAGTTCATTATTGTTGTGGTAATTACAAATTAGTTTAACTCATCTATCAGTTTCTTTACTCAATACAATGGAACATTAGGCTAGCTCTTTTGTAAAATTACAAATTCGTTGTTTTTTTAGCAGCTGAAAAATTTAATAGCAAGACAAATCAAATGACTTCTCATCTAACGCTTGTTTATTTACATGTCAAAATGTTCCGAATGGATGAGATTCCGCACCCACGAAATTCCAGTTGGAAATTTTCCCGAAAAAATTCGTTAGGGGACGGCGTTCAGCGCCACGGTGGCAGAATTATGAAACACTACCTGTACGTTGACGAAGAAGGAGTAACGAAGCCTTGAGCAGTAACATCAATAGTTGATGATCCCAGTTAGCCGTGGTCATGCCCCAAGCAGTTTCATTTGATCGGTTACGGCTTGACCATGCCAGGTCACGGAAACACCGACAATAGTTATGTATTATGGTGTATTTCGTAATTTTGGACAATTCAAGTGTTGGGAGGCACGTTTCAGGGAGTGATGAACTGTGTTCACGTAAGCTTGTGACGTGGTTTCACAATTCTCATATTTCTCTTGATTTCGTGATGATTCTAGTGTATTGTTTCGCCAAAGTATTGTCCAACGATGAGGCAATAGAGGAATCAACACAGGAGCATGTTCAGGGCCTGATTTCTGTACGTGCACAGGGCCTCAGAATTGGGATGGTGGGGGTTCCAAATTATCTCCAAAAATCAAATATGTTTTTAAGTCTCTTCATGCCAAATGAATGAAAAGAGAAGCTTCAACAGTTAAGGTATTTGTCTACGTTAGAAGCATTTTTTTTAAATTAACACAAAATCAATTAAATACACACAATTCGAGTTAATATGCAATGCAAAACATGAAAAAAACCATATAACTTTGACAAGATTTCTTTGAAATGGTATGAAACGCGTCAATGAGTAAAAATTAAGTAAAAAATTAGGTGCTCGTGCCAGTGCAGGAAAAGTGCAAGTCGTCATGGCCACGCTACTTCGCTCCGCCGATACTGCGGTATTTTTAGACGTAGCCGTTACCGCTAGTGTTTAGCGAGCGCGTGGTCTTCACTGTTAGTGTTAGCGAGCACGTGGTCTTCATTGTTAGTTTTGTGTGCCTTTTACTTTGGATTACTTAAGAAAGAACGGTAAGTACTTTTTACATTATTTTAATTAAGTAGAACTTATTTTCGTGCTTTTTATACATTTTTTATTTGTTTAAGGACAGAATTTGGTCCTAAACAATGGCTTTGAGCAAGGCCTCCGCTAAGAAGGAAAACTATCTCCTTGTTACCCATACGGGTCTTACTGCTTCCCAAGTCGGTAAAGCGATCTGGGAACACTTAGGTTCGCCTGCTGATCCGCTTTTTCATTTTGTGCGGGTAGTGAATCCGCGAAAATTTGAGATCGTTTTGAAGCGTACTGACTATTATTTGCAGCTCGTGGGCAAAACTCTCTACCACGAGTCGTCCGAGATTCATTGTTCTAAGGGGGACACAAACATTAAAGTCGTCTTCTGCAAGTACCTCCCATGCCAGGTAACAAATGAAGCGGTTAAAGCCGTTTTCAATGATTTTGGAAGGGTGCTTAATGTAAAGTATGAGGTTAGAAAGGAGACCGAAATATACATGAAAGGAGCCCTCTCGGGAACGAGAATTGTCACCCTCGACATGGACAAAGCCGTTCCTAATTTCATGTATGTTTCCCATTTTAGATGTATGAATGTGTACAATGGGCAGGTCCGTGTGTGCCGGCGATGTGGACACGGGGGCACATCACTGTTGACTGTGCTAAATACTCTTGCGAGAATTGCAGAGCTCTGGGTCATAGTATTAGGGACTGTAAAGATCCTTGTGGGAAGTGCAAGTCTCCACAACACAAGAGACCAGAATGTGGTGTCCGTACTTTTGCCCAAATGGCCGAGGCCGGACAATCCCAGGTAAACCAAGATTATATTTTAGAGGCGCTTGACGCCACGGAGAAGGTGGGGAAAGTTCCTGAAGCTGGGGAAATTCCTCCAGTGGCGAGGCAGTAGAAACCCACCAACTTCGTGGCTCGTGGAGTGCCCAGGAGGAAGCCGAAGGTATTTCGAATGTGGAGCAGGCAAGTGAAAGAAATGGTGAGGCGGAGAAAGTTTCACCAAAAAATGATAAAGATAATTCTTTTTCCACAGGTCAACTCACGGTGGACAAGAGGGTTCGTTCACCAGAGGCTGGAGACGGTTACACTACGGTTATCAAAAAGTCAAGGAAATTCTCTAGTGAGGATATTAAGCAAATGGCAAATCAGTTAAATTGAGTCAGTATTATTGACGAGGATGTGAAAATGGTGGGCAAAGATAGTGAGAAAATGGAGGTTTGGTCAGGTGAAAAGGAAGGAGAAATTTGTGTGACTGGTGTGGATGAGAATGTGGAATTTTTCGACGGTAATGATTTCCAACTTGAAGTTAATAATGGTTTTGAAAAGGTAAAAATTGATGTCACTAGTGTATGTAAAGTTAGTGATGATTATGTTTGTATTGTCGAGGAGATCTGCACTACCATCTCCTCAAAAAACAACGAAGTTGAGAGTTTTGGTGCAGTCGACACTACTGAAATTGATGGAAATCCCAAGTTTTTATGAAGCCCAGCCAGCGACGGATCCAGTGCAGGATATGTTCCCAGGGCAATCCGACGACGCCGGTGGTTGGATTGAGCCGGAAATGAGTGCACGGGCTCTCCTGCAAGTAGCTTGCATCCCATAGGGAGCTGTGGAGGTTCAGCAGCGGCCCTGGACTCCCGAGGGGGAATCTGGGACTGCTTCTCCACCCCTCCTGCGGACGCCAACGGAGTCCGAGGAGGGCCTCCGCGGTGAAGCGGTGCTTTTGACCGAGTCTTCTGCAAACGGCGGCCACCGTGGTTACGAGGCGAAAGTGCCGCGGGAGGCCGCCGGGGCAGGTTGGCACTCTGTCGAAGAGAGCGCGCCTGCCGGCGACGGGAGTTCGGAGGCCAAGCAGCACTCCGATACTAGGGGCAATAAATTTTTTTGCAGGGAATCCGAGCTTTCTGCGGATTCTGAGGTAGAACAGTTGGCTGGGCAGATGGCCGAAGATCTGAGGGCCAAGTTCAAGCGTCAGGGAAGACGGCTAACCCAGGCCAACGTTGATGCGGCTAAGGATCTTGCCAAATGAGCGAAGTCGGGATTCGACGGAATGGAGCACGTCATTCCGACGGTTACCGGTCATAAAAGCTGACGACGGAGAAACAGTGCGGATACGAAGGAGACAGAGGGACGCAAATGATCGAGATCTTGAAGGTGAGTGGCTTGTTTGGTTGGGTTCCTCTCCCTCTGTTTTTTGAACATGGGTGTTTGTTTTATGTGGTGTTTTTTGCTAACATACTACTTCTTTTTTCAGATTGTGGTAAGTATGGCGCATAATTACCAAGGCCCCGATTCTGCGTATTGGCACGTTGAACGTTTACGGTCTCCGCACCGTCGAAAAGCAGAAGTGGCTCGCGGGCTACTTCTGGGAGTCGGGTGTTGATTTTTTGCTGGTGCAGGAAACACACCATAAGAAGCTCGAGCAGGTTTTTGCGTTCCGTAGGAACACCGGGCTGAATTGTAGGTATTCTCTTGGAGCGAATGGTTTCACTGGGGTGGCCATTGTCTACAGGCCGCAGTACGAGGGTAGCATCACGCAGATGCAGACTGATGGGGACGGTCGCGTGGTGTCTATTTCGGTTAATAGCGGATTGATGTCCATTAAGATGGTGTGTGTTTATGTTCCGGTGGAGGGTCCTCTCCGGAGCGGTTTTTATGACCAGCTGCCGTTCTTCCTTAGGGGAAGCGAAGATTTTCTGGTCGTCGGTGGGGATTTTAACTCGGTTGTGGATAACCATATCGATCGGTTGAGTACTCACAGGTTCAGGTGGTCAGAGCCGTACAGAAGGGGTCTTACGGATCTCATTAAGAACCAGCAACTTAAGGACGTGTGGAGGCAGCTGTTCCCGCAGGAGCCAGGGTTCACCTAGCACAGGAATCATTTGGCTTCTAGGATCGACATGCTGTTGGTCTCAAAGATGGACTGGGTTATGAGAGCCGAGATTTTTAACCCTAACTCACAGCCGTTGTTTGTTTTTGATCACAGCGTTGTCGTGATGGACGTCTGTGTGCCGGCGCCGAGGGTGAGGAAAGCGACACCGTGGCGCCTAAACGTGTCAATGTTAGACGACGTTGAAGCGCTGTCGCGTGTCCGTTCGATCTTGGAAGCCGGTGCAGAAACGGCCACCGAGGACGAGGTCCGGAGCACCTCGGTTGCTAAGGGTAAGGAGTTGGCAAGAGCTAAGCGGGAGACTCAAGTTTTTCTGATGAATCTTGAAAGAGGCTCTGAAGGGTAATGAAGACGGGTGTAACCTTGGGATCATTACCCAGATCAGGCAAGAGATTTCCGATTTTTATAGAGGCATCGGCTCTGAAGTTCAACTTCAAGGTGCTATTAGGAGTTTTGAGCAGGAGCGGGATATTAATCATATTTACCGGAAGCTCGAGGTGGAGCGGAAGAGGGAGAACCTGGAAGTTCTTGATATTGATAGTACCGAGGTGAGGGACAATAAGCAGATCCTGCAGGAAGCTACTAGGTATCACGGCGATCTCTTTTCCAGCGAGGAAATTGATCCTGCCGTCATGGATATGTGGTTGGAGGGTACACCGAGGATCCTAGACGAGGACTTGAATAACCTCGAAGAGGAGTTCTCGGTGTCCGAGGTAAGGGTGGCGATTCAGGCCCTTTCGCCAGGTAAGTCTCCGGGTTGTGATGGTCTCCCGTCGGAGTTTTACAAGAAGTTTGTTAATGTGTTAGCGCCCTGGCTTACCAGGGTGTACAACGAGATTGTGCAGGTAGGTCGTATGCCGGGGACCATGCGGAGGAGCATGGTCACTTTGCTGTGCAAGACCCCCGACGCCCCGTCGAGGGAGTTACGTGGTTGGAGACCGTAGTCTCTCTCCACAGTGGACTATAAGATCCTTGCGAGGGTCATCAATAGCAGGCTTGCTAAGGTGGCCGTTCATCTCATTGGCGCTAACCAGACGTGTGGTATCGGGGGCGCCGCATGCAATGGAATACTAGGTGCATTCGAGACGCTATCACTTACCTGGGCGAGAAGGGCATTAAGATGGGGCTCTTCTTGGCATACCAGAGCAAGGCTTTCGATAGGGTATCGCACGAGTTTGTCGGAAGATTGTTAGAAGCCCACGGCTTCGGAGTATTTGTCCAAAGTGCTATTGGGGCGTTGTACAGGGATCTCTCCGGGAGAGCCATTATTGCCGGTCGTCTCTCCCCCTCTTTGAGGTTCAAAGAGGAGTGAGGCAGGGATGTCCTCTCTCTCCCCTTTTGTTTGTTTTGGTCTTGGAGACCTTTTTGAGAAGATCTGCTGGGAAGGATAGTGTTAGGGGTTTTCCGGTCCCGGGAAGGAGGGAGTCGTTGAAGTACCTTGCGTACGCAGATGATGTCTCCTTCTTCGTCGACTCGGAAAGGAGCTTGAACGGGATGCGTGATGCTTTCGCTGAGTATTGCATTGCGACCGGTGCCCGTCTCAATGAAGAGAAGTCGAGTATTATGCTCTAGGGCAAATGGGAGATTCCAGCGGTTAGAGGTTTAGCAGTGACCGATGGACCCGTTCGGATACTCGGTATCCAGTTTTCTAAGGAAGAGGTCCACGTGAGCACCTGGGGTAAAGTTCTGGCGGAGATGAAGAAGGAGCAAGAACGGTGGCAGGAAGTGGGTATTTCTAGAGTGAATCGGGCCAAGTTAGCTAATGCGCTACTGGTTTCGAAATGCACTGTTGCAGGGGAAATTGAGTCCCCACCCGGAAGTCTCATGAAGCAGATGGAGAGAGCGGTCTTTGGCTTCATTTGGGCCGGGAAGAAGACAGAAGAGGTGGTTCGGGCGGTCCTATACTGTCCCAGGTCGGAGGGGGTTTGGAAGTCAAGCACCTTCCGACATGGCTCAGTGCACTCCAGTTTAAGAGTGTGAAGGGAGCCATGGTCGCCGAACACCCGTGTGGACTTTTGGCCTCCTATTTCACGGGGTGGGACTCGTACAAATACGTTCCTGGCCACAGATTTGTTGGCCCCGAGTGCTAGAGGATGCATAGGTCTTACCAGCTTGGAGGTCGCCTGCAGGACTTTGCGAAAGCTGACCGCGCCGGGAAGAACACGCAGCAGATGTACATTGACCTGCTCCCTAGGCCTAGGGAACACGTCGTCAAAGATTTCCGCGTTCCTAGGAACTTCTGTATGAGAGAGGCTTGGATGAGCATTCACTCGACGGGTGTGGACTGCAAGAAGAGGGACTTTCGGTGGCGGTTGGCCCACAATGTCCTTCCAACCAGGAGTAGGCAGTTTCGGTGTGGTGGCATCTCTTCCGATAGATGCCTTTCGTGTGCGGGCATTGAGGACAGGTTCCATCTCTTTTGGGCCTGCCCCATGGCGCACAAGGTTTGGCAGGGAATCTGGACTTGGGCTTGACACCCTCAAGTTTCACCCGGCTGATGTGTTTTATCTACATCCTGCCCCGGCGGCGGGCAGGGAGGTCTGGAGGAGGATTATTACCGAGGTCTGTTATAAGATGTGGAGGGAGAGGAACAGGGTTCTGTATTCCCGGACGGCTAACTCGGGCTTCTCTCCGACAACGGTTATCCTTCAAGTCAAGTGTGAGCTCCGAGACAGGGCGCGAGTGGACGCCCGCACTTTGACCGACCGAGCCTTTAGGTATCGGTGGGGAACTTGTCCTCGGATTGTTACCGGGACCAAGAACAACTACACCTTTCATTGGGGTAACTTACCCCCTTAGTTTCGGCCCTTGAAGCCCGAGGGATCTCTCGGGGAGTGTTGGGCTTTTTCTAGTGTTATGTTTTTGTGACTTGTGTTTGATGAAGGGTGTGGAGGTTAGCCTCCGACCCTTTCATTTGCGGTTTTATTGGTTTTCTCTCCGGTCGAGGTCGGCGGTGCTGGCCGCTGATTGAGACGGCAGGAGCCTGTGTGAGTCGGGGGAGTGAGTGTTTTGGTTCTGTCTCTGCTCTTTCTCTTATGATGTGGTATGAATGGATGGTATCTGAAGGGAGGGTGTTGTGTATTTGCTGTTTGTGGTGTGCTGGTTCCGTGTGGAAGTAGGCCAGGGAGGCACCTGCCATGGGTCGTGTGAGTGCCTTGGTGCACTCGTCGGCCCGGTGTCCTCTCTGACACTCTCCCGTCCGGGTCGCTGTCACTTCTTCACCTCTGAAGGGGACATTTGTCCGCCTACATGGACGTTCCGGGTGTACCTTCGGGCTGCACCCGCCGTTCTAGGTGACCTCGCTGGCTCTTTGTGTGCGAGTCCTTTCGAGTTCTTCGTAGGATCTGTATGACTCGGGGGTTTGTCTGGTGTTGCTTGCTGGGCCGTGGTGGGAGTGTGTTTAAACATCAGTGAACCATGTCCAGGTGTTTATTTTGTGCGTGGTGAACATGTGTTGCAACAACGTTCGTGTATTTGGGAGTCTTATACGAAGACAAAATTTTATTGCGACGCCAGACACTGTTCAGTCAATTAAACTCTTTATATTTCAATTTCTTTGATACTGTATATTACTGTAACCCTTTCCTGTGCAATGAACTAAAAACTTTTTGATATTCCCTAAATTCACATTATTATAGCAAATCGAACAAAAACTGCAAAAAAATTTGAAAATTTATTGAGAAAATCTTATCACATCATGTTTAAACACTTATAATATCACCAAATATTCATGTAGACTTTAACTTTTAGTTCAAAGCATAGAAGAGAATATTTGAAACAATAGAACAAAATTTGGATACCATATCTTGAAAACATTTTGAATAATCACATTTCTCGTACGGAAATATAGCTGAAAATTTAGTTTTTCAGAAAACGTGTTAAAAGATTTGATTTGAAGAAAATTCCATATACTACTTGTTCATCACATTTAAAATTCACCACTCTTATATGTACAACCTTCCTTGATTTCATTTCGTGCCAATTTTGATTTTTTTGCAGCTCTTCTTTTTTTCCGAGCAAGTTTCACAGTGGGTAAGGATTGACGTCTCGAATTCATTATTCGCTCATTGTCCCGTCTCAAGTAATCATTAACCATCTTTTGTTCAAATGGTATTCCTAATATTTCGAACACAAGTAACAGTCCAAAATAACCAGAATTAAACAGTAAAACTGCAATATTTGCTCCTAATAACATGGTCTGCAGTCCAACAAATGTTTCTTTTGGTAAAACGGTCCATAGCAAATTGTTAAAACTTTCATTACAGTTTTGGGTCTTCCCATGCAAACGTTTTGAAAGTGGAGCTTGATTACACAGACTCATGTACACTGGTTTTATAACCTTTATGGTTGGTTGGTTGGTTGGTTGGTGGATTTTATTGGCGCAAGGGCCAGGTTTGGCCAAAGAGCGCCAGACAAAGAACTATCAGCTACAGGTTTTGAAAAGCGTGGAAAATGACCAAGAGCAGACAAGCTGGGCAAAAGCCGGAAAAGAGAACGATGAAAGCTGTGAAGAAAAGTTAGGCAACCAGGTGTATAAAAAAATGAGCAATTCACTATTATAAGTAATAGTATGATGATTATTATTATTATTATTATTATTATTTTTTTTTTTTTATACACAACAACACAAAGGATGAGTCACCAGGAGGGGGACGAACCGTCACTCTCCTCCCCCACACTCCTCTGCAATGCTGGCCGAGGCCGAGGGCGGGGACGAACCGTCACTCTCCTCCCCTCCACACTCCTCTGCAATGCTGGCCGAGGGCGAACCGTCACTCTCCTCCCCCCATGGTCCTCAGCAATGTTGGTGGAGGCTGGGTCCGAACTGTCACTCTCCTCCCCCTATGTTCCTCCACAATGTTGGTTGAGGGTGGGGACCTCGCTGAGTCCGAGACAGGTGCAATGTTAGTCAGGCGGACCGCGACAGTTGGATGGACACTGCACACCTTCGCGGATTGAGGGCCGGGTCTTTCGCACGTGCAGGCTGTCTGCCGGGAACCGGAAGAGTCGGTCGTCTTCAAAAGAGATGGCGCAGACTCAGCTGGTCGAATAAGCTGGAGCTCGGTGAAATCCACCTGTGTCGCCTGTTCAACTGTAGATCGCTTGGCAAGTGCGGCGAGAGCTACAGGGCGCGGAACAAAGGGCTGCACGGGTTGTGGCAGAGACTTAACAACTGCGGCAAAACTACGCTGTCGGGTGTTGGGAATACCCAACTTGGCTTTGGCAGCAGGGTACGAGAGGCCTTCCAGGGTCTTGAGGCGCTGGATCGCCATCTCGTCCTTCCATTTCATACAGTTGCGGGAGTAAGCTGCATGGGCCTCACCGCAGTTAACACAGCAGGCCGCAGAAGTGCAACCTTCCCCGTCATGTTCACCGGAGCCACAATTAGCGCAACGAGCGGAACTCTTACAGAATCGTTGTGAATGCCCGTACCTCTGGCACCTGAAACAGCGCAGAGGACTGGGAATGTACGGGCGAACTGCACAGACCAAGTAGCCTGCTTTGATTTCAGTCGGAACTTTCGGGGAGTCAAAGGTCAAGATGACATTTTTGGACTTAATCAGGGAACCATCACGCCGGAACATCATACGACGTGCAGCAATAACACCTTGATCAGCAAGTTCAGTCACGAATTCGTCTTCACTGCATGGCAAGAGATCAAACTCCGAAATAACACCCCGAGAGGTGTTAAGAAACGGGTGAGGTATCACTTTTACAGGAATGCCTTGAAGACTAGTGAGGTTCAGAAAAGTGTTACTCTGAGAAACACTGCAAGTTTGGACAAGCAGGTCCCCAGAGCGAAGCTTCCTCACAGACTTCAAGGGGCCAACCGCAGCGTCCAAAGCTTTAGAAATGAAGAATGGAGATCTGGTGGACAGTCTCTCATTCGGATCGATGGATTCTACAAGTAAGTGAGTAGCATGTGTAGTCACAGCAATTGAGGGGAGACGACGCTTCGGAGCGACTGGTACAGCCGCCGAAGAAGAGGATCCACATTCTTGGTCCAGGTCAAGGTCTAAAGACCGTTTAAGGGTACGAGACTTGGTAGGTTGAGGAGACAAAATAGAGTCGTTGTCAACTATCATTTTCGCAGATGACTTAAATTTGGAGTTTTTGTTCTTGTTTTTACCCATGGAAAAAAAGAAGGAAGATTCGTCTGCAGACTACTCCACCCACCACCGAGCCCTACAAGGGAGAACTGGAGGTCCGCAAGCCAAGAAAATGACGCTAGACACAGTTCTGGAGCTTATACGTTGCAGATATAGTCCGTTGGCTGTGATCACACGCACTCGGCGGACACTTCGGCCTCCTGGTACCGTCATGCCAACGCCTTTGGCATGATCCCACAGCCCCCGGGCTCACCCTGCCGTGCCATACGACAAAAAAGCCGCTAAAGCCCTGTACACAACTTGGTACAAGACTTCTGACTAGAGGTGGGTTAGTCTCTAGCCTCCCGTTTACAGCGAAGCCGGGGTCGAAGAGGAGTGTTGGTACACAGGAGGCACTTAACCGGTCTCCTGCGACCTCAGCCGCCAGACATCCCATTTCCGCCTCACGGGTCTCCGCACGCGGCAAACATGCAGGTAGGTCTAGCACCCAAACCAGCTAAAAGGAAAAAAGAAATCCAAAGAAGACAAATCCTGGCAGGGAACCTAAACGGAATCTCAGCAACCTACGAACTGAGCGGTTAATATAAATCAGTTAGTGGTGGAGGGTAACAAAACCACAAGACCGGGGTGTTAGTACATAACGTGGTAGCGATTAGGTAGAGAATACAACACGGGCAGCTAGCCAGTGGAGAAAATAAATAAAAACGAAAAAGCGAGACACAAGACCAGCTCGGGAACGTGGGGACGCGACTCCCCAACAGCTGGATGAACAGCCGTCCCTGCAAACACCAACAGCACCAAAATAAGAAAAAAAAAACAAGCTGTGGCATGACATCAGATGTTGACCAGTCACAAGGTCAGCTCGGGCCGTGGGGGCGCCGCTCCCCAAATAACTGGAAAACCAGTTATCCCCGTGCGGGGATAACCTTTATGACAGAATCTGGAAGACCAGGAGATTTATCACAAATCTGATTACCAGCAGATAATGCGCGCTGGTATTTACACCAGCTGCCTGATCCTGTCGGGCATTGTCCATGCATTATGTTCTTGTCGCTGGAACAGAAGTGAAAAAATGCAGCTATAACCGCAGTTTGCATACTCTGCAAATTTCCTACATTGTTCCGGATAGCAATGCCATAGTAATTCTGCAGTTTGTTTATAAACTTATCGGTTAATTTCCCTTTCCCTCCGATTCCTTTTTTGCTTTTTTTTCATATTCCTCAAGCGAGAACCAACTCTTTTCTGCACATGGCCTATACACTCCAGTTTTTGAACTGTGTCTTGCCCATAAACGTCTTTTACTTCCATATAGCTTTTGGAGTCACCATCTCCATAGTATTCGGTGTACTTCAGTTGTCGATTTTTTTAGACCGTTTAAATATTCCATACACTCCCACTGATTCCATGCTTGATGCAGATCCTGTGTGATTTGAGCATAGGTGCTCCTTACTCGAATCATAGTCTCATTTACACTTGTAACAATATTGTGTCATAACTTCCAAATCTAAAACTTTCCCAGTGTCAGTGGGGATGTATGCCCACGCCGCTGCCAAGTGCCATCGACTGACACACCACAAGCTTTAATGTTTGTTGCTTTCTTAGATGTACTCCTTTTTAAATTCTTTACTTCTGTTGCTGCTTCTTGCATGTTTTGTTCAGTTGCAGCTTGTACAGCTTCAAATAGGTGGCCTTCATGCCGTCTGAAAGCTGCCTTAGATACAAAAGGCAAGTTCAAAGTGAATAACCCTTTCCAATTAATCGTCATACAAGAACTAATGCTGAATTTATCAAGTTTTTGTTGCGCTCCTTGCGAGTTGAAGAAAACCCCATTTTAAAACCACACTTACAAATTAAACACAAGTTTGAGCACAGTCCAAATTTTGAATCTTCAACCAATTTCAAATCAGTTTGAAAGCATTCTGGGCAAGATAATTTGGACAACACAGATATTAAAGTCTTAATATCAAATATTCTATTGCCTTTGGGCGCATCTGTTTCATTGTCTGATACATTTACTTGAATATTCGGATTTTTTAGCTTACTTGAACTTGCAGTCATTACATTGTCACTATCCCATGGCTTAGGGGCAATGTAGCGATTGCCGAGAAAGGATCGTTTTTTCGATCTCTTAGACCTTACTTTTGGCATCTTAATTCACTTCAAATGATAAACAATAAGTCTATAGCAAGTTCACTACTAAAATAGCAACGGAACATACACAATTTCACCAGAAATTATGACTAAACAAAGCGCGAAGCAAACGTAATTATATCTCAGATTAATACTGACTTTTATTCCACAGAATATAAAATATATTATTTAATTAATTAAGTGTTGCCAAATGCAAATAAATGAATCCAAAATCATTACAAATAAATTCTGTTAGCATTAAAAAAATATATAAGCGAAGAAAATCACTTATGAATTACAATGTTTAACTTTTTACTGTTCGGTCGATCTCACTTCCGGTTTATTCAATTGGCTATAACTTTTGTTCTAATAAGCGTAGAAACAAAAATCAAAGTGTTTTGGATTCCTAGAAGTCTACTCTTTAGGGTAATATAATAAAAAAATTCGAAAATTTTGCCAAAAATGGGTATTTTAAAGTAGACAAACACCTTAAAAATTATTCGTTTTTTTGTTTTATAAAACAAAAAAACTATGAGTATTGTCTGTTTTTCTATGTCACGTATTACTAACAAGGTTTCTATATTTTTGTTTTGACATTTTATTCATACACTTCTAATGGTTTGTTCAAAAATGGTTTTTTGTTTTAGACATTTTTATTCATACATTTCTAATAGTTTGTTCAAAAACGGGGTGTGGCTTATAATCACGCTCCTATAATAACATGTAGATATGATTTGCTTTTTCTTGGGATCTCATATCACGGGTGAAGTCTAAATTCTGAGCAATACGGTATGTTATACATGAAAAGCATTTCAGCAAAATGTAGCATTTACTAAACATATTTTTATTATTAATATTAGTTTTGCGAGAGCAAGATTTATGAATCAATATTCTTAAATATGTAGGGTTTATTTTCACGTAAATAAAAATACGAAAAAAGGTCAATTGACACTACGTTATTTAAAAGCTGTTGTAATAATTTATCCCACAATGCATGTAGTCAGCTGTAACATTTTGTGAGGGATTTCTTCTTACAATTTAAACTACCATTGGTTCATCATTTCCATTTAAATGTATGGTAAACTAGAAATTTTAAATTAAATCTCTGGAAGGATAGTTATTTGTTTCGTAAATGATACCATAAAACAAAAAAAGAATTCCAGAGTAATTAATGTTACAACTGTAAGCTCTGGGGGTGCGCAGAAGTACAAGTGGTGTGAATGCTCGTCTATTACAAGCCACTTTGCCTATAAAGTTGGCTAGCATGAGGGATATGTTTTACTACTGAACAAACTGCTTGTAAAAAAATATTTAACAGCAAATATTATTTTCAACTGCTGACTGATAATTTTAATTGAGGGGGCCCCCAGACGTAGGATGTGCACAGGATCTTGACTGACCTAAGTCGGGCCCTGGGCATGTTACCACGTCTAATGAGACAGTTAGCCAGTAGTATCAGTATCGCAGAAAACTAATATGCTTTGCTTTTAACACGAACTAATAAAGTGAAATCAAAAATTCATTTGGCATATTATATACTTGAATTCCGACGGAACTGGTGTCTTTCTTCAGAACACTGACTTTAGTTGTTGGTTCGCATAATCGGACAGTCCTGCCTTGGCATGTAATCAATTGAATTTAAATTTACGTAATCAACTAATTTCTTCTGCCAAATAGAGAATTTCTTATTCATGAGGAAGCAAACTTATCCGTCATAATAAATATACTGAAGTAGGATAACAATTAGCATTCATAAAATATATCTGAAGAATCAATCAAACAACATTCACGAACGGAGCTTTTAGAGAGAAATAGTCTCAGAGTTCATGGTTGCGTCTCGTTGGGACGAAGGAAGGTTTGGTGGCGAACAAGTCATAACACATTTCTTCACTGGCACGATAATTAATTAATGTAATCAATTGATTTATTCTTCGAGAGAGACACCTTTGCAATCATGAAGAACAAAACTTTTCAGTCACAATAAATGTTTCGGAGTAGGTACTCATTTAACATTCAAAAATGTTCTTTTCAGGACGAGCGAAAATAGTCATGAAACCTAATTATCAGGGGCATTATCTGTGCAGCAAGAGATAGATGACAGCACATCAGCCTCGCCATGAAATTTTGCAGAGTTGGGTTGCTTGTTTCGCAAGTTTATACACTGAGTGACCATTTTATTATGACCACCTGACAGTTTTAAGCAAATGAGCTATGGCTGCACGCTGTTGCCGCCAGAGGGCAAGGCTAGTATAGAAAGGGAAAGCTTAGTGCTTGCGACAGTAGTAAAAGTGATTTTTCGGTGACGAGATGGGTAAAAAAATGCGATTTGACGGACTTTCAACGTGGGATGATTGTAGGAGCTCGGAGCCATGCAGCGAGTATCACCGAAACCGCCGCATTCGTGAAATGTTCCAGAGCAGCTGTTGTTAAAGTGTTTAAAGACTGGACTGTCAGCCAAAAGACTGGGTCTCTACGTGCAACGTGTGACCGTCATCAACTAGTGACTACTCAGGCGGAACGGAGAGTGTGCAGATTGGTAACAGACAACAGAAGGGCAACAGTGCAACAAATTACAAAGCACGTTAATCAAGGATCCCCTCAAATGATCTCTACACACACTGTTTGCCGTACACTGCATCGGATGCAGCCTAAGGCCTGTTCGAACACCTTTGCTGTCTGCAGTTAACAAGAGAAAACGTCTCCAGTTCGCACAGGAGCACAAGAATTGGACAGTCAATAATTGGAAACAAATTATGTGGTCCGATGAATCACATTTTCAGTTGCACCATGCCGATTGCCGAGTGAGAATCATGGACCCCAAATGCATTGCTACAACCCTTCAAGCTGGTGGCAACGTTATGGTTTGGGGAATGCTTTCCTGGCATGCTTTGGGCCCTTTAATTCGTGTTGATGAACGTCTGACTTGCACATCATACTAAACATCGTTGCGGACCAAGTGCATCCTGTCATGTGGATGGTTTATCCCAATGGCGATGGCTACTCTCAACAAGATAATACGTCCTGCCATAGTGCTCGTATTGTACAGGATTGGTGTCAGGAACATGCCGGTGAGTTTACTTTGCTTAGGTGGCCTCCACAATCTCAAGATCTCAACCCCATTGAGGATTTGTGGGTTGAAGTTGAACGAGCCATCAGACAGCTGGATCCACAGCCCTGCAATCTCACACTCCTGGAAAGTGCTATTCATCAATCATGGTCTCATATTCCACAAACCACCTGTCAACATCTCGTGGAGTCCATGCCACAAAGAATCGACGCAGTATTAAAGTCAAAAGGAGACCCAAAGAAGTACTGAGGGGGTGGTCATAATAAAGTGGCCACTCTCTGTATAAGGAATTGCAATTAATGCCATTTTCGCCACGCTATTGGTTCAGAGCTACTTCGGAGATTGCGAGTAGGCGGCGCCTATGACGAGTAACAGGAACACTGTCTTTTACCAAGGGAAGTTCTGCTTGAAAAGAAATTTACTATGAAGTTACTTACCTTATGTGATAAACCATCATATAGAAAAATAATGTAAAGTAAGTTTGTGTACGATATCTTCAGTAATATTTGCATTTTCTCCGATGAATACAAGTCGAAATCTACCTTAATGTTAAAACTAAGGACGACGGCAATAAATCGTTTGTTGAATACCAAACCAATGTATCGGCAATATCAACCGAATACCCATTGCGATTCGTGTGTTGTGAAGGTGCCTAAATAAATTAAGGATACTAAAAAGTACCTTTTTAAAGGCCCTTTTTATTACCCTTAAAAAGAGCTTAACAATGAAAAGTATGTCTGCACGCCGAAATACAGGGTGTTCGATAATTATTGAACACATTACAAAATTATGTACAAAACAAAAAACTAGGAGCATTGTCTGTTTTTCTATGTCACGTATTACTAACAAGGTTTCTATATTTTTGTTTTGCAGAATTGTTATTCCCAGAATCCGATAGGCGGTGGCGCTTGGTGTGGCCTGGTGAGGAATGTATGAGAAATGCGCAATCAGTAGTCATTTCATGCGTACAGCAGAAGGTGATGTGTGTGTTATGGTTTGCGGAATTAAAGTCTGTCATTAAAGTTAAAAGACGGTACCGTTTAGAGTATGGTTGTAATCCTCCGTCAACGAATTCAATTAAGCGGTGGATGAAACAGTTTAAAGAAACTGGCAATGTGGAACATCGTGGAGGAGCCAGAAGGCCTAGTCTCAACGGTAAGACAGTTGACCAAGTTAATGAACGTTTCCGACGAAGCCCCAGGAAATCCATTCGTAAAGCAAGCAGAGAACTGTGCATTCCGAAATCGACAGTTCACGATATGTTGCACAAGAAATTAAAGTTTCATGCTTATAAAATTTAAATAGTGCAAAAGATGCATCTTAGTGATTACACTCTGCGATACGATTTCGCTGTGGGTATGCTGAAACGCGTGGAAAACGACGAAAACTTTCTGAGTACTGTAATTTTTCGTGATGAATCCACATTTCATGTATCAGGCATTGTGAATCGTCACAACTGTAGGATATGGGGCAGTGAACCGCCTCATGCTGCTATTGAACTGGGACGTGATTCTCCAAAAATTAATGTGTGGTGCGCCCTGTCAAATAGAGAAGTGATTAGCCCTTTCTTCGTCTGCGAAAAATCATAAATGGTGACATTTAGTTAGATATGCTAGAGAATTTTGCTATACTCCAGATCAAAACATATAACATCGTTTTCCAACAAGACGGCTCGCCTCCGCATTGGTCAACGTGTGTACGTAAGTGCCTAAATGAGCATTTCCCCAACAGACGGATTGGGCCTATTCCGTGGCTACCTCGCTTTTCACATCTAACTCCACTGGATTATTTCATGTCGGGTTATGCGAAGGATCGTGTATATCAGACGCTTTGTACTGATTTGCAGGAACTGAAGCAGCGTACCACGGCTGCTATTAATTTCATAACTCCTCAGATGTTTACCAATAAATGGCATGAAATCGAGTATCGCTTGGACGTACTACGAGCAACCAAAAGATCTCACATCGAAATTTATTAACTTGTGTAGTTACATTGTAAGTTAGTTTCTTTCTATCAGTTTAATGTTTTGTTTTATATAATTTTGTAATGGGTCCAATAATTCTCGGACACCCTGTATAGTTCTTCCCTCATGAATGTGAAGAAGTGTAGCTAATAAAAAAAAATAGACTAAATTTGTGCTAGGAAAGAACTGCCTAATAACGCGAAAAAAGACCTCAAAACAGTGTTCTGTTGAAATAATACAGTTCCGTTGGAATAAATACTCTAAAATTTCGTCTGCCATATATTATGTCTGATTAAACAGTAAGTGATGTCATATATATTTTCTTCATGTATTTAAGAATTTCCACATATTTTTATCCCTCCAAACTTCATCAAAAATGCCTTCAATTCCACGTTTTAACCCCTCCCCCACACGAAAATGAAAAAAGACTGTTAAACAACTTATGGGTTCTCGATACAAAACACATCGGTACTAATCCGGAGCTAAAGGAAGAGTTAAAGCTGCCGTGCTCACATCTCTCGACCAAGTGACTACTAAGTAGAGTGAGGATACTTGGGATGATCAGTCACCTGTGACTCATCTTGTGACTGTTACAAGATCAATGAAATCATCTTATTATAAAAACTCAAAGGTTCCCCTACCAATAAAGTACACCCTCTAATTACTTCCTGTCGCGTTCCGACTGTACGGGTGAAACAACTGAAGTAATCATTGTTGCACAGAAAACACGCCAACATTAATATAACTAGACGAGTGCAACAAAGCCGTCACGTGACCCTCCTCATAACTCCTGCCTACTAACAATCTCACAGAGTTCTGTCTAAAATGTCCTTAATGGCAATTCCGTATATACGCTTATGACATACGCAGTCTGGGTCATCACCAAGTGGGCAAATAATAGAAATTTGTAAAAAAAGTAACATTTGATTTGTTAAAAATGAAATATTCTAAAATGAATATTATAGTTATATTTATTGCTAGTTTCGCTGTATCGTTAACAGAACTACTTGGTGAGCTGATAATTTCCGCACATTTCATGCAGTTTTCTGTTTGAAAGCTAATAAGTAGCAATTCTGAAATGAAAATAAGATTTGTTTTCTTGGGGGAAAAAATGGCAAATTTAAGTGGTAATTATTCATTGAAAATAATAATTCATTACTTGTCTCTCTGCCCCAATGGAGGGAGTATCTTTTGCGCTGATAATCATAAGGCTAGCCAGAAAAATTAGGAGGAAAAATATTGACTTTTAGGACAACAAAGGAGGAAAGCCCAGATTTGGCAAACTCTTGTTTAGGCAACTGATGATCAGTCCCGAAAAAACTCTGATTTCTTACAAAAGAAAACAAAACTATAAAATTTGAAGATCCCGCCACCCAAAAATATTCCCATGTCAAAATTTCATGTCTACTGAAAACTGAGGAATAGATAATTTAAACTTTCTGGATCATCATATATTAAAATTTCATGTCTGCTGAAATCTCAGGAATAGATAATTTAAACTTCTGGATTATCATATATTACAAATACTTCTGTAAAAAAAAATCGTTTAATTCTGAGTTAAATCTGGTTGTCCTGGTTTAAAGTGAGACGACACAGAAGATTGCTCTGCAGTATAAGAAAGCGGTACCAAGAAAGCACTTTGAATCTGCGAGAATGTCTGAACGAATTTCACAAATTTCATCTGAAACAAGAAGTCTATTCCTGAACAGTAGAAACAGCGTAAGAAGTGCACTTTCGCTAACATTTTTAGAAAAATTAGAATTTAAATGGATAAAATAAATGAATTTAACACTTTTCAAAGTACTGTATTTCATTTAAACAATGTCTTGTATAGTAATGTCAGTATATTGTTTAGAAAAGCTGGATTAAATATGTAATTGCTATTCATTTGCATTTTTGGATATTTCACCTGTATGAATCTAGCTCGAGGCCTCGGTCTCGTTTTCTCTTACGTTGTGTGTTTGACTAGCGTCTGTGCTCTCGTGTTCCAAATTTTCTGGGAAGGATCATCCACTCCGTTATCTCATTGGCCAGGATCAGAAACGCAAGCAACCAATTGGCTTGCATAATGATGGAAACACAGCAGACAGCCAGCGCACAATGGGCTAGTTTTGGTTTTAATCCTAACAATTTCTCATGTGTACGTTCGATGGATATAAAAAGGTTTGAATTGAAGTACCAGGTACTACTATGAGTTTAATACATTTTCATTTTTACTGCTGTTCGTCCTAGCAACGGGTGCAAATATTCCCTTCATATGCACGTTTGAAATGCGTGAATGATTTTTTACACACATCGCGGATACCTTTAGCCGCTATACAGTGCTTTTATTTTCAATCAGATTTGTTAATCGCAGTGTTTGTTCACGTTTGAGATTGTGGCTTTGCACGTGTCATTATCCTATGTATACATTACCACCAGTAGCGTAACTCAGGCAGCGACCCCCGCAAGATTTACTTCAGCGGCCCTAAGCACAGAAATTTTCCCAAGATTTGGAACACGATCGAGGCTGAAATGTAACTAAAAGAAGCATGTGAAAACATTTCTTCCTGACCCCCTCCGAACCACACATACACCGTAAAATTCACATCCGCCCTCGATCGTGTTCCAAATCCTGGGCACAATCTCAAACGCTGCGATTAACAATTCTGATTGAAAATAAAAGCACTATATAGCGGCTAAAGGTATCCGCGATGTGTGTAAAAAATCATTCACGCATTTCAAACGTGCATATCAAGGGAATATTTGCACACATTGCTTTGACGAACAGCACTAAAAATGAATAAGTATTAAACTCATAGTAGTACTACCTATTACTTCAATACAAACCTTTCTATATCCATCGAACGTACACATGAGAATTTGCTAGGACTAAAACCAAACCTGGGCTATTGCTCTGGCTGCCTGCTGTATTTCCATCATCACGCACGCCAATTGGTTTCCTTGCGTTTTTCATCCTAGCCAATGAGAAAACCGAGTGGGTGTTCCTGCGTTTGTTCTGTCCCTGTGCCCAGACGCTAGTGCGTATTTGCTGCTCCTGGTGTGTCGGTTCCCTGTGGATGTTGGCTAGGCAGGAACCTGTCATGGGTCATGTGGGTGCCTTGGTGCACCTGTCTGCCGTCAGGGTCGCTGTCACCTGGTCACCTCTAAAGGGGACTTTTGTCCACCTACATGGACGTTCCGGGTCCTTTCGAAATCTTGGGAGTATCTATATGACTCTGGGGTTTGTCTGGTGTTACTTGTTGGGCAATGGTGGGAGTGTGTGTAAACATCAGTGATTCAGTGAACCATGTCCAGGTGTTTACTTGGGCATGGTGAACAGTGTGAAGATGTTGTGTTGCAACAAAGTTCATGTATGGGGGATGGGACGTCGTGCCAGAGCACATTAGGGCGCCCCCTCTTCCAGCCCCCATGATTTGGGGGTCTTATACGAAGACAAATAGGAACTTCTCTAAGAGAGAAGCTTGGATGAGCTTTCACTCGACGGGTGTGAACTTAGGTGGCTGTTGGCCCACCATGTCCTTCCAACCAGGAGTAGGTAGTTTCGATAGTTGCCTTCCGTGTGCGGGCATTGAGAACAGGTTCCATCTCTTTTGGGCCCGCACCAGGTTTGGCAGAGAATATGGGCTTGACGCCCTCCAGTTTCACCCGGCTAATGTGTTTTATCTACATCCTGCCCCGGCGGTAGGCAGGGAGGTGTGGAGGATGATTATCACATTGGTCTGTTATAGGATGTGGAGGGAGAGGAACAGTTTTCTGCATTCCGGGACTGTTAACTCGGACTTTCCGACAATGGTTATCCTTCAAGTCAAGTGTAAGCTCCGAGACAGGGCGAGAGTGGACGCCCGCACTTTGACCGACCGAGCCTTTAGGTATCGGTGGGCGACTTGGCCTCGGATTGTTTCCGACACCAAGAATAACTACACTTTTCCTTGGGGTAACTTAACCCCTTAGTTTCGGCCCTTGAAACCCGAGAGATGTCTCTGGGAGTGTGGGTTTTTTTCTAGTGTTATGTTTTTGTGACTTGTGTTTGATGGAGGGTGTGGAGGTTAGCCTCCGTCACTTTCATCGGTAGTTTAAACTATTTCCTCTCCGGTCGAGGTCATGTGAGTGCCTTAGTACACCTGTCGGCCCTGTGTCCTCTCAGATAGCCTCCCGTCCGGGTCGCTGCCACTTGGTCACCTCAGAAGGGGACTTTTGTCCGCCTACATGGACGTTCTGGGTGTACCTTCGGGTTACACCCGCCGTTCTAGGTGACCTCGCCGGCTCTTTGTGTGCGGGTCCTTTCGAGTTCTTCGGAGGATCTGTATGACTCGTAGGTTTGTCTGGTGTTACTTGTTGGGCCGTGGTGGGAGTGTGTGTAAAAATCAGTGAACCATGTCCAGGTGTTTACCTGGGGCGTGGTGAACAGTGTGAAAACGTTGTGTTGCAACAAAGTTCATGTATGGGAGGGGGGACGTTGTGGGAGAGCACATTAGGGCGCTCCCCATTCTCCCAGCCACCATGATTTGGGAGTCATACAAAGACAAAAATCGAAAATTTGCAAGACCGGTTTGGGTGGGCCACAATAGTCTTTTCTAGTTCAATGGATGTTACTCATAAGGCTATGGATGTTTTTCATGTGACGTCACAAGCAGATTTCTACTGAGCAATATGGCTGCTGATTCAATGTTGTCGCAACTTGACGTCATGGAGTCTGCCACATGGAGGTAGGAGTAAGGGGAGAAAGCACTCTCCGTGTGCTCAGTGCAGTCCAATGACGTCACGGCAGCTATCTGAAGCCTGACATGAGCAGCCTATGCAATACAATGGCGTCCAAAAATTAAGGACGAGACGGTTTTTCGAGTGCTCCACATCGACTCAAATCATACCATAAGATCCCCAAGATATAAGAATATGGGACAAGTGAGCAAAATCGTCCAAACAAGGAATCCAAAGGATTAAAAGACACTTTATTGAAAAGGTAGCTTCGAGCAGAACTGGACAGAAAACAGAAACGTCCATGTGACAGGCCGCTGCCAAAAAAATCCAGTCTTTAGTAGAGGATATGATCACCCCTGACTGCGTTGTAGGATTTACAACGTCTGTCCATGCTGAGGACGAGGTTGTCAACGCATCGCGGCCCATTCCTCTTTTGGCGCCAATCGTAGCTGCGGAATCGTTGCTGGCGACTGGTGACGTGCTGCCAAGCGTCTCTCGAGAAATTCCCACACGTGTTCGATTAGATTTAGGTCCGTGGACCTTGCGGGCTAATCCATGCGTTGAACATCTTCACTATCCAACAGCTCTGCGACAGCCACTGCACGATGAGGTGCAGCGTTCTCGTCCATTAAGAGGAACTCAGGACCCACAGCACTTCTAAGCAGACGGTCGTGAGGCAGGAGAACCTCGGTACAATAGCGGACACCAGTGACTGAACCTCCTTGGAAAATGTGGTGGTCAGTACGGCTACCAAACATGATACCGCCTTAAACGAGAACTCTGCCAACTCCCTTTAGATGATGTTGGAGGTTTTATTGCGTGTTCCCTGCTCTCTCCAGATGTGTATACGCCCAGAATCGCTCGTCAGACTAAATCGGCTCTCATCCGTAAACAGAACTCGACCCCATTGCTGATGTGTCCAGTTCTTCTGTTCCTGGCACCACAGAAACCGCCGTCTCCGATAAGCAGGCGTTAATGGCACACACCGTAATGTTCGTCGTGCAAATAGACCACCGTTGTGCAGCCTCCTGGCCACGGTAAAACGCGATGACGAACGTCCAGTTGTCTGTTGCATGTGCCTTGCGATTTCTTCCGCTGTCTGCCGTCTGTCTCTTCTCACCTGTACGACAATATACCGGTCGTCCGCCGCGGTGGTTCCTGGTGGACGACCACTGCTAAAACCACAGACAGCTGTTCGCTTCGTTTGAAATGCTCTCCAAGCTCGTGAAACGATGCTGTGAGCGATCCCGAACTCCTCGGCCACACTAGTCACACTTCGGTCTTCTTCCAATTTCGCAATGACGCGACCTCGGGTAAAGTAATCCAGATGTCTTCTACTGGATTGCCTGTTGACCATATCACACGGTGGCAGCAACTCGACGTCGTTCAAACCGATGTACACCGTGCAATAACTTTCACCTAATTGCTGAGCGTCCACTGCCGGCACCCCACCCCCTTCTACGTCATGCTGCATATATGTGCATGCCCTACTGTATCGGACCCTAGTCTATCTCCTGAGTGGTCTTACGGTCCGTTCTGCCTGCTCGTTCCGCTGTTTTGTTAATTTCTCCTCTTCGTCCTTAATTTTTGCACACCAGTGTAGCTGTTAGTACTGTGCGAGGCATGAAGTTGGCAATTTTCGTTTAATATTAATAAATTTGCCCTTCTTATTATATTATTCGTTGATATACTGTTCTCAGGAATATTATTAGTTGATTTATCAATGTTTAGTGCGTTACGGCTACTTCCAGGTATTTAGAATTTAGGAAACATTTCGGCTGACTTGTTGGGGATGAGCTATTCTCATTTTGTAGGTAAAATCGCCGTGTAATTTCATAGTTTTTACAGTTGTGTGTATGCTAATCTAAGTTTAGTGACGGGTTTTAACCTAATTGTAGGGACGTTTTACAGAGATCTGCTTTGTTAAAATGAAGAGAATATGATAGTGTACGCAAATTAATGTTATGCTGTAATACCCTAATATTACTTTATCATAGAGATATTATGATTTCGCCTTTTCACCTGTGAACACGCACATGCCTTGAAAGATTACTTTTCCGAGGAAATCACATTTGTAAGGCTTTCCACCTGAATGAACAAGGAAGTGCCTTGAAAGATCACATCACATTGAGGAGGCTTTTCACCTGTGTGAAGGAGGATGGGTTGTTAGATGTTTGAAGCATAGATCACATTGGTGAGGCTTTTCCCTGATGTGAATGAGTAAATGCTTCGTACACCTACTGTGTTTCAGCGAAAACTCTAGAACATTTATTCGTTGATTGTAACTTTTCAAAACATATCTGGAATTGGTTACATCAATATTTAATTTATAAAGATAAATTTTCGACTCACCAAATCTTACATCATCTTCCTCTTTCCTGCTCTGAATCAAAAAATTTAATAATACATCATGTAATTACAGTTGAAAAATATAACATTTGGAAAAACAGAAACGCTTTATCTTTTGAACAAAAATCTAAAAATACAGAGCAGATAAAATTTGCCATAAAAAATAACCTTAGAAGATATTTGAACTTTGAAACCCGAAATCAAGGTGCGCAAAAGACCAGAATGGAAGCCTTTAGCTTCAGTTATTTATAAGAAAGTATCAAAAGTTGTGGGATGTAAGGTCAGGTGATGCGTAACATCACAGCCTCTCCTTGACAAATGTCAACCCCGCCTTCTCGTGGTGCATCCTGTTCCCACTAAAGGGGCTCTGACGACCGCCAATAGCGGTATAACTATACCATCGGGATCAGAGGAAATGCTATCCCACACTCACCAACCCGCTTGGCCAGCGTGGTGAGTTATGGCCAAACACCTCCAAAATGACTCTACAACTTAAATCTTGGCCCTCAGTCTCCGGCAGCTGGAATGTACCTGGCCAAGGCAGCGGCCAGTGCGACATGAAGGCAGAGGGTGCTAAGAATCCCCGGAGGACCGGACTAGGCTGCCATTTGATGCTGACCTTGGCTACCTATAACGGACGCTCCCTATCTTCTGATTCAAGGCTTCTTGAATTGGAAGAGGAACTACAAAGGATCAAGTGGGACATCGTCGGGCTAAGTGAGGTAAGGAGAAACGGAGAAGATCTCATTGAACTGAAAAGTGGACATCTCTTCTACTATCGTGGGACAGATACTGGCAAAACTAGTGGTGTTGGATTTATAATAAACAAGAAACTGAAGGATAAAGTGGTAGAAGTTGAAAGTTCCTCTGACAGAGCTGCACGACTCGTTATCCAACTATCTAGAAGATACCAGGCTCAGATTATTCAAACTTATGCACCCACCACAAGTCATCCTGAAGAAGAAATTGAAGAATTTTATGAGGAAATTCGTCATCTAAATAATAAAGGTAAGCAGCACTTGAAGATAATTATGGGAGATTTCAATGCAAAAATAGGGCAACGGCAACAGAATGAAACTTCAGTAGGTAAATTCGGTCACGGCAACAGAAACCAGCGTGGAAATACTCTCGTTGAGTTTGCAGAGGCAGAAGGATTTTTCATCTTGAACTCCTTTTTCAAGAAAAAGCCACACAGGAAATAGACATGGAGACATCCAATTGGGACGACAAGTGAAATTGATTTTATTATGTGTAACAAAAAATTCGTCATCGAAGACTGCAGTGTGCTGAACAAGTTCAACACAGGTAGTGACCATAGATTGGTGAGATGTAAGATGCACCTCAACACTAAACTGGAACGTGGCAAGCTCATAAGACAAACAAAATCTATTGACATAACCAACCTTAAAAAACACCATAATACTTTCAAGTTGGAACTGAAGAACAGATTCTCTGCTTTAGAAGGCCTAACATCGGAAGAAGTGGATATTTCGGAAGTTAACAGAAAAGTAACCAAAGCTCTAATGGAAACAGCAACAAAATTAGCTGGGTCTAAGAACAAGTTGCATGTGAACAAATTATCAAGAAAAACCAAAATGTTGATGCAAAAAAGAAGAGAGATGAGGACAACTAAAGAAGATGTGACTTCCAAAGTGGAATATATAGAGCTATGCAAGGCAACACGAAAAAGTATCACTGAAGACGTAAGGAAATTCAACTGTGAGCTAGTGAGGAAAGCAATTGAAAACAACCAAAGCCTTAAGATAGCAAAGGGACATCTCAGTAAGGGAAGAAAACAGATTATGGCTCTGAGAAAAGAAGATGGTTCTATAACAAGAAATAGAGGCAAAATTTTGACAAGAGTGAAAGATTTCTACTCCAAATTATATGAAAGGGATGATACATGTACTCCAGACATCATGAAAGGTACCAGAGTTCTTCCAGTCCTCCCAGCAGAAGTTGCTCATGCAATCAAGAACATGAAGCGGGGGAAAGCTCCAGGAGAAGATGGAATTACTATAGACATCATACAAGAAGCAAGTGGAGAAATTGAAACAGTACTCGCCCAAATTTTCACTCGATGCCTTAATGAAGGGAAGATTCCTGAGGATTGGAACAATGCTACAATGATCCTGCTACATAAAAAAGGTGACGTTGAGGATCTCAAGAACTACAGACCTATCAGCCTCCTATCAGTGGTTTATAAAATCTTCACTAAAGTTCTTTCACACCGCTTGAAGGTAACACTGGACATGGCCCAACCGAGAGAACAAGCTGGATTCAGGAGTGGCTACAGCACAATAGATCATATCCACGTACTGAGAGAACTAATTGAAAGAGCGAGGGAATATGAACTTCCATTGTGCATGGCTTTTATCGATTATGAAAAAGCCTTTGATTCGGTGAAACCATCAGCAGTTACCACGGCTCTGAAATCCTGCGGTATTGAAGATGCATACATTAATATTATTAATAACATCTATGAAAATGCAAGTGCAAAGATTCGGCTGTTTGAAAATACAACACACATAAAAATTGGAAAGGGAGTGAGACAAGGTGACACCATATCTCCGAAGCTCTTAATGCCACATTGGAAAATGTCTTTCAATCACTGAACTGGGAAAACAAAGGGATAAAGATTAATGGAGATTATCTAACCCACCTTCGTTTTGCTGATGACGTAGTCATTTTTGCAACTACCCCATCAGAGCTGCAGAGTATGATCCAGGAACTTGCTGACAAGAGTAAAGAAGTGGGATTAAAAATGAACTTTCAGAAGACAAAAGTGATGTTCAATGCTTTTACAAGAAATGAAGATTTATCGATTGATGGAGAAAAACTGGAGATAACATATACGTATGTTTATCTTGGACAGCAGATATCAAGTGAGGGTCACATTGATGAAGAAATTAATCGGCGTACAAAACTTGCCTGGAGAGCTTTTGGAAGAAACAGCATAATTTTCAAGAGCAATATGCCATTATGTCTTAAAAGAAAAGTGTTTGATCAATGCATCCTTCCAGTGCTTACGTATGGTGCAGAGACGTGGACCTTAACTAAAAGAGACATACAAAGGCTGCAGACAACTCAAAGCAGCATGGAGAGGTGCATGCTTGGTATAACCAGGAGAGATAAGAAGAGGAACTTGTGGATCCGAAAAATGACGAGAGCGGAATACATCATGATCAGAATTAAATCCCTGAAATGGCAATGGGCTGGACATACTGCCAGAAGGACAGACCATAGATGGACAGCCGAAATTTTAGATTGGATTCCAAGGGACAGGAAAAGACCCAGAAAAAGACCACATGGGAGATGGGTGGATGAAATTCGTAAATATGCGGGAGTGACATGGAGGAGACTGGCACAAGACAGACCGTTGTGGAGGAAACTTGGGGAGACCTTCGTCCAGCAGTGGATTGATAATGGTTGACAATGATGATGATCAAAAGTTGTTAATAAAATTATAGAATAACTTATTTTCATTTAAAATATTGGGAGCTAAGATGTTAAACGATAAAGAACTTAAAGATAAGCCGTTCCTTTAAGCTTCTGATGTAGTGTGAATATTTTGTTAAAAAATTAAAATTTAATTAATAATTCATTTTTACTAATATCTTTAACGTTTAAACAATTTACTGACTAGTAGTAAAATATGTTTAGTTATTCATTCCACATACGGGAATATTATAGAACAGGATCCATTGATTTTTTATCAATGTTATCTTTCACATTTCCTGTGTTATTGTTTTAACAAAATATTTTGCTTATTCTACTTTTTGTCAGGGTTCCAAGTGGTCACTCTTGCGCAGGCTCCCACCTCCTCGCTTGGTTGTCTGCTCTGGATGGAAGTATGAGAAAATGTTAGTTATTACATGATCCACTCATAAATATTTCAAAATTAAAAAAACAAAAATTAAACACAAAATTTTATTCTTTACTAAAAGTATGCAGGAATGTGAGAATAAATGTTAAAATTAGGTAAAGGATTAATAGTTTCCTAAAACAGTTCTTGAACAGTCCCTCATGCGCCGGACTTTGGTAAGTTTCGGACATAAGGTATAAATCAAAGAAACAGAACACTTCTTCAATCAAGTTGCTTGGAACATACATCACATGTGTGAGGCTTTTCCCGTGTGAATGAGTAAATGCTCCTAAAGATAACTTTTTCGAGCAAATTATTATTATTTTTTTTGATTGAAGGATTAACGACTCCCGTGAGCAACTCAATGGGCTATAAGCAGTCGCCCTTCCCTGCTTTAGGGTCACTGGTTCCAGGAAAGGGGGAGAGCCAGTGCCGTAAGACAAACACAACATCCATGCCTCATCGGGATTCGAACCCGAACCATTTCGGACGAATAATCAGAGGCCATAGCTTAGACCACTGCACCACCGGGGTGGCGCAATCCCCCCCCCCTGTGAATGAACAAATGCTTCGAATTTTCACTTTTTCGAATAAATCGTTTAGGCCATACATCGCATTGGGGAAACTTTTCACCCGTCTAAATTAGTTAATGTTTCGAAAGATCCCTTTTCGAGCAAATCTTTTGGAGCATAAATCACATTTGTGAGGCTTTTCCCCCGTGTGTATGAGTAAATGCTCTGAAAGATCACTTTTTCGAGTAAATTGCTTGGAACATGCATCACGTTGATAAGGCATTTTACCTGTGTGCATAAGCATATGCTCCGAAAGATGACTTTTTCGAGTTCCTATTAGAATTTTTTCCTGTATTAGCACAACAAAATGTCATACTGCTCAGTTCCATTCTGTCAATCAAAATGGGAAATTAAGTGGGTCATATCAAAATTGACTTCATTAACGCGCTTTACTGCTAAATGCTCTTCGGAAATTAAAAGATTTCATATTAAATGTTTCTCCTTTGCTTTCCTGTAAAAAGTAACTGCAGGAGGTTGTCACCCGGAATTATTGTGACATCTGTAAGCGCAACAACACACCATTTCTAAAAAAGATAACTTCAAATTTCAAAAAACAAACTTCTCACGTACATAACCCAATGGCTCAAAAACCATCAGAGGCTTAAGATGGCCGCCACACCGTCAGCGTCGTCTGCTGAGAAAGCTTCAAGTTTGTGACGTCATACTTTCTCCCCTTATTCCTACCTCCATGGTCTGCCAACAAATTAAAATTGCTGCAGGATAAAGAAGAAGAAAATAAGGTTGCAAAAACATGGCAAGGCAATGTTGTGTTTGATTTTCATGTTCTTATTGTCAGACATTGGCGAAATATCTGAAACATAAACTTGAAACCTTTTTTTTTAGAAAACAAACGTTTAGAAGCCTAGACAAGTACGCAACGGTAGGCAATAAAATTAAATGAATGCGCAACATTAAATAATTTTTGTTTTTAGATATGTCTGTTTCGTTCTTTGATGAAAGAACGTAGAACTTTTACTGAACCAAATATGCCATCAGTTTTCTCCTTCTACTTTTTTTTTTTTTTTTGTTCAAAGGAACGCTACCAGGTTTCAACTGCCTTTCATTCGTGGTGTCATAGTATCCAAAATCTTTTTCGTTAAAGTAGGCAGAACATACTAGAAAACGAACTTTGGAATGGAAATCATCGCGTTTCATTTTGCACAGCCATTTGGCAGGATTTATTAGCACAACCATACGATCAGCAAAAATTAAGACTTGCCGTTAATAAATTTAAAAAAATCGCGATTTTCCTGACTGAACCTCTGCAACGTAACGCCATGTTAAACATTGGGAAAACGCATGTAAACAAATTATTGTTGGTCCGCGGCCACGGAAAATCTTTCCCATGATGCAATGCGAGGTGTTTTTTTTTCTCTGTGTTGTGAAAGCTGAGAGAGGTCTTCTACCCGCGCTTACTCCCTCTCCGAGTTGTATTCCAAATGTACAGAAACAGCCAAGAGCGCTAAGATCTTGATTGAGGATCTTCTCATTTCAAATTTTTTTCTGAAAGCGCTGTAGCTTCTGAAATGTCTTTATATAGCAGTTTTGCCTGATAAACTGCTGAGCAAACAAAAAAGAATCTAAGCAATAATTCGACGGCTTTTAGCTCTAAACGTGAGGGACTATTTTTTTGCTTCTTGCCAGGGACGGGTCTTTTCGCTTGTTCACAGTTTCCGATTTAACGAGCGAATTTTGAGGGAAAATTTTCCTAGCAGTTTGTTTGGAAACGTTCACATATTGCATTTGTACGTTTCTAAAAAAGGTTAGATTGCTTGATCTGAACATGAACGTCATCAAGAAACCGTAGTGAAATTTTGACATCTAGTCAACGCAATCTATTATCTAACCCATTCTGAGGAATATGTTCTCTTCAGGAAAGATTCATTAGGCAATGACTCAGTTTGCTGTTTTTATTTTTCGAACGAATCGTTCGCAAATGTCGCATTTCTAGCTCAAGCGCGAGTACGAAGTCATATGATTGCTAGTCGCGGAAGCTTTTGGATTGCAATCTTAACAATTAATCCGTGTGTGTGAATTAATTCAGTACGCCACCTGAATGACCGAGAGTGAGGAAACAACGAAAAAAGGGGATAACACATCTTCTCTTTTAAATCTAAAATGACTTTAATTAAAATGAGAAATTTAAAATAAATCTCCCGAAAATATACTTAACAAAATCTCTTGAATAATAATAAATAAATAAATTTACCGAATAAGATTCATGATTGGTACTAGCGAATGCCTCTTAGCATCGGAAACGAAATTGGGAATGAACTAAGATATCTCAAAAAATAAAAGTATATTATTTTTAAGTACTATTTGTACCTTTTGTCCGCTTACATGGACGTTCCGGGTGTACCTTCGGGTGGCACCCGCCGTTGCAGGTGACCTCGCCGCCAATTTGTGTGCGGATCCTTTCCAGTTCTTCGAACGATCTGAAGGACTCGGGGGTTTGTCTGGTGTTGCCGTGGTGGGAGTGTGTCCAGGTGTTTAACTGCGGCGTGGTGAATAGTGTGAAGATGTTGCGTGGCAACAAAGTTCGTGTATGGGCACGTCGTGCGAGAGTACATTAGGGCGCTCCCCTCTCCCAGCCCCCAATGATTTGGGGGTCATTTACGAAGACAAAATAAAAATGAAGTATTGCCTCAGTGCACATGAAACGTAATTTAGAATGTGAGCCAAATTGTCTCAAAAATTAAAAATGAGTTTTCGCTCTGTGCAGCGCATGCGAAATTTAAAATGTGAGCCAAAATGTCTCAAAAAATGAAAGTGAGATATAATCGCTTTTGCACCGGAAGTGAATGAGAGTTAGGATGTCTGAAAAAATAAAAGTGATATACGTCATATATTTCTTCTGTTGGATGGGTTGGGAAACGAATTTCGCTGAAGAAATATTTTAAGTAAACATGGTAACTTGAAAATGTTCATCGTCCTCCTCCTGTTCCGGTGGAGCATGCTAGTCATTACACTACCTAGGAAAGGAAATTCGAAGCAACTGAGCATAAATATCTGAGAATCTTCAGATTTGCGCTACTCAATGATATCCCGCTCCATCGTAACGCCCCAGTTGCAGTTGTTTGGAATTTCCTTGTCGGGGTAGTTTAATGCCTAACATGCTGTACCGGAAATCGGGAGGTGCGGGTTCGATCTTCGCTCCAGGACGATGAAAATTTTCAAGTTTTCTGAATGAAGGGATTACATGGTGTACAGTGAAAAAATATTAAAAGATTTAAAAGTGATATGTTCGCTATGCGCACCGGAAACCAAATTTAGACTGTGAGCCAAGATATCTCAAAAAATAAAAAAATAAATGAAAGTGAGATATTCCCTCAGTGCTCCGGAAACAAAATTTAGAATATGAGCCAAAATGTCAAAAAAAAAAAAAAAAAAAATGTGCTCTATTCGCTTTGTGCATCGGAAGCGAAATTTAGAATATGAGACAAGATGTCTCAAAAAATGAAAGCGAGATATTCGCTATATGCATGCACCGGAAGCGAATGTGAACCAAGATGTCTCAAAAAAAATAAAAATAATAAAAAATGAAAGTTTGATACTCCCTCGGTGCTCCGGGAACGAAATTTAGGATGTGAGCCAAAATGTCTCAAAACAATAATAATAATAATAATAATATTAATGTGCGCGCTTCGCTTTGTGCATCGGAAGCGAAATTTAGAATATGAGCCAAGATGTCTCAAAAAATGAAAGTGAGATATTCGCTATATGTACCGGAAGCGAATGTGAGCCAAGATGTCTCAAAAAAAGAAAAAAATGAAAGTGAGATATTCCCTCAGTACTCCGGAAACAAAATTTAAAATGTGAGCCAAAATGTCTCAAAAAAAAAAAAATTGCGCTATTCGCTTTGTGCATCAGGAGCGAAATTTAAAATATGAGCCAAGATGTCTCAAAAAATGAAAGTGAGATATTTGCTATATGTACCGGAAGCGAATAGCAAATGTGAGCCAAAATGTCTCAAAAGATGGAAGTAGATATTCGCTATATGCACCGGAAGCGAATGTCAGGCATGAAGACTCAAAAAATGAAAGTGAGATATTCGCTATATGCACCAGAAGCGAATGTGAGCCAAGAAATCTCGAAAAACGAAAGGGTTATATTCGCTATATGCACCGGAAGCGAATGTGAGCCAAGATGTCTCAAAAAATGAAAGTGAGATATTCGCTATATGAACCGGAAGCGAATGTGAGCCAAGATGTCTCAAAAAATGAAAGTGAGATATTCGCTATATGAACCGGAAGCGAATGTGAGCCAAGAAGTCTCAAAAAATAAAATGGAGATATTCGCTCTGTGCACCGGACACCAAATTTAGAATGTTAGCCAAGATGTCCCAAAAAATAGGTCAGATATTCGCCCTGTGCACTGAAAACGAATTTTACAAAGTGAGGCAAGATGTCTCAAAAAATAAATGTCAGAAGCTCTGCATCGGAAACGAACTTCCCTGTCACCAGTATATTGTCCATTTGGTGGCAAATCTTTTCCCACTAATTCGGTTCGAGAAGTAATTTCTTTTAAGTTATACAGCATTTCTAATATATCATTTGAATTTTCCTTTTTAAAAACCGGTCAATACACGTATAAAAAAGGTAAAGTATTTATGCTGATAATGAAATACAAAAGAAATTTTGAAAGTTCAGAGAATTTTCAGCAGGGTCCATTTTCAAAGGGGAGCTTGGCTGCCTTTAACATAGAGTGGGTGGTATTTCGAAGGTAGTGGCCCCCAATTCATTGATTAACAGAGAGCTGATTGCTTTGCTAATTTATCTAGGAAAATAAAACTCCGCGTACTATTGGGAAGCTACGATAAACGGCAGAAAAATATATTGAAAATGACCTGACAATGAATAACAGAAGTGGAACACCGCGGAGTGCTTTCTGGGAGGGAAGGGGGGGGGGATAAAATGCAAATAAAAATAACCTACAGAAACCATATCCCAAAATATTGGAAATCGATTAAAATATCTTTGCCATATTAAATTGCAGTTTTATTAATTCGTAAAATATATATTTAAAAATACATGCAAAGATGGGGCCCTTGGAGAGGACATTTGCTGTCTCCTGGAAGTCGGCCTCTCCTTTCTTGGGCTGAAAACACAGAGATTTTCGCAATAACACTAATTCTGAACGCAATTTGCTTTGCAGAACTTGTGGATGCATATGCTATGCCGTAAAAATAAAAAAAGAAGTATATTCGCAGAGTAGAAAGAAAGAAGAAACTAAACACAAGAAAATTAATTTACCTGAACGAAAAGTTATAAATCACTATTTTGTGCAACGTAAAAGTAAAAAAAATAATAATAAAGGATTTAAATGATAGCAAGAACTAACCTTCAGTTTCACTTCATAGTTACTGATATTTTACTGGAGAAAACGAATAGATTAATTAAAGATTCTTGCTATTCTTTAGGTTGGGTGTTGTGATTGTTCACTATATTTGAAATGCCCTCAGGGTGTTGAAAGTAGCTAATTACGTTTATAAGTTTACTGTGGAGGATCTAGTCGCCTGGTATTGACGGTCTTCCGGCCGATTTTTACAAGAAATTTGTCAATATTTTGCTCCCCTGGTTAAGCAGGAATTATAACAACATTGCTGACAAAGGTATGACTAAGTCTATGAGGAGTAGTGTTGTGACTCTTCTTCCCAAAATCCCCGACGATCTTGCTGGATGGAGACCGGTGTCTCTGCCTACCATTGATTATAAGATCATGGCGGCGATCGTCAACGCGAGGCTTTCGCGGGTGGCGAAGTTAGTGGGCGTTGGGCAGACGTGTAGCATCCGTGGTAGGCGGATGTACCATAATATTCGGTGTGTGAGTGACATGATTACTTATATCGGAGACAGGGATGTTAAATTGGGAATGTTTTCCGCTTAGCAGTGTAAGGCCTTTGACCGTGTTTCTCACGAGTTTATTAGAAAGATGCTGGAAGCCCACGGCTTCGGAAAGTTTTTCCGAAGTACGGTGGACTCTTTATACAGGGACCTCAACGGAAGAGTCATTATTTCTGGCCGTCTTTCTCACCTCTTTGAGGTTAGAAGAGGTGTGAGACCAGGCTGCCCACTCTCCCCGTTGTTGTTTGTCTTGTTCATTGAGACCATTTTAAGGAAGGTTCAGGCTCATGCTAGCATTCAGGGAGCCCCCATCCCTGGCTGCGCGGAGTCCCTAAAGTATCTTGCATATGCTGACGACGTCACTTTCTTTGTTGACTCGGAAGTTAGTCTAAAGCAGGTCCGGGAAGTCTTCGCGGGTTACTGCGGTGCCACCGGGTCCATGCTTAATGAGGATAAGTCGAACCTGCTTCTTTGGGGCAGGTGGGATCGCGCTGCGGTCCGTGGGCTGGCGGTGACGGATGGACCCGTCAGGATACTCGGTATCCTTTTTGATAGAGACGGTGTCCATTTGAAGACATGGAGGGACATCCTCTTCGCTATTAAAGGGAAAAAGGAAAGGTGGCAGAGTGTTGACATTTCGATGATTAACCGGGCTAAGTTAGCTAAAGCTCTCCTGGTCTCGAAATGTGCCTTTGTCGGAGAACTTGGTTCTCCCCCTCGGAGTCTCATGAGGCTTCCGGAAAGGCAAGTTTTTCAATTTATTTGGGCCGGTAAGCAAGTTGAGGCGGTTGCCAGAGCTGTCCTGTGCTGCCCGAAGGAGGAGGGTGGTTTGGATGTTAAACACCTCTCCTCCTGGCTCAGTGCACTGCAGTTTAGGAGTGTGAAGGAAGCTCTGAACTCCTCGCACCCATGTAGGAACTTTGTTGCGTATTTGACAGTATTGTCTGCGGAAAAGTTCTTACCTGGCTTCCGATTTATGGGGCCGCGTAGAGAGACCACTCACAAGCACTATAAGCTCAGGGGGCACATTCAGGGTCTCGCGGAGGCTAACCGGAGTGGGCTGAATTTGAAACAAATGTATCTGCACCTTCTCCCTAGGCCTAGGGAGCATGTTACTGAGTTCAGTGCCGTCAACTGCAACAGGAAGGAGGTGTGGATGAGCGTGTTGGCGGCTGGAGTTGACTGTAAGAAGCGGAATTTTAAATTCCGTCTGGCTCACGATGTCCTTCCGACTAGGAAGAGGCAGTACAGGTGAGGTACTGCCCTCACCGACAAGTGCGCCTCTTGCGATCTCATTGAAGACCGGTACCACTTGTTCTGGAGTTGTCCCATGGCCGTGCAGGTGTGGAAGCTTGTTTGGACCTGGGCAGGTTGCCCGCAGCGACTCAAGGCTCAGGAGGTCTTGTACCAGTACCCAGGCCCCAAGACTGGGCGGGATGTCTGGATGTTGATCATCACTGAGACCACGTACAAAATCTGGAGAGAGAGGAGCAGAGTTTTTCATAGTAATTACGGAAATGCAGGATTCAACCCTTTGAAAGTGGCCTGGCACGTCAAGTGCCAGCTTAGGAATAGAGTTGAGTTGGATACCCGCACACTTTTGGACCGTGCCTTTACGTTCCGGTGGGTCTTCTGGCCCAAAATTGTTACTGGAACGAAGGAAAAATATTTTTTCCATTGGGGAACTTAGTCTCCCCATCTTTTCGGCTTGTAATCCTGCATTTCCGCACCCTTGGTTTCTTGAGTTTTTGTTGAACTTTGTCTTGTGTTTTAATATTTGGGATGTTTCTTTTCTAAATTCCGGGATGGAGTGAGAAGATTACCCTTCTTCCTCCATGCCGGGCGCCTGTTTGCGTACCATACCAGTCTCCTCCAGCGGCGCTGGCTTTGGGGGCGGCTGGTCGACTTTGTGTGTGAATCGGGGGGTCTTTGTGTTTCGCTGTGATCTTTCCTCACTTTGCTTTTCCGGGTGTGGTTTGCCTGTGTGTGTTTGCTTTTTGGGTGGGTGGTGTGTGATTGCTGCTTGTGGTGTGTCGGTTCTGCGTGGTTGTGTGCAGGGTTGGGAGCCATTGATGGGTCGAAAAACTGGTCTTTGTGCGGACGTCTCGGCGACACTTCTGATGGTGTCTCGGTTGGGACGTCATCACAGGGCACACGTGAAGGAGAGTCTTCTCCTACTGGAGTGTTTCGGGGTGGCCTAGGGCCTGCCTCGTCATTCTTGGTGTCCCTGTCTGCAAAGTGAATTGGGGCCTATTCGAGTTCTTCGGCAGGCCAGTGTGATTCGGGGGTCTGGATGTGCTGACTGTGGAACCGTGGTTGGAGCATCGGGGTGTGAGTGAAACACCGGTGGAACCGAACTCACATTTTATATGTGGTTCGGCGAAGCGAGTGTGTTGGTGTTGCTGGGCAACAAACTTTCTTGCCGGGAGAGGGGTCGCCGTGCTCACGCACAATGGCGTCCCGCTCTCTCGGATGCCAAGTCTTGGTTCTCCAAGTGTTGGTTTTAGAAGACAAAGAATATCGAAAGAGAAGTTAGCGTAGCCGTATCTTCAGCAAAAACATACTGGCTAATGCCGAAGCAGACTGCGCATGCGATTTCTGTTGACTTCGATTCTTTGGGTTAAGGACAGTCAACCGAGCCACTCAGACTCACAGCACGTGATTGGGTTAGTTAAGGCTTTTGTTTGTTCTTCTGTTGTTCCGAAACATTTTCGCCAATGCCAATTGCTGAGGAATGTCTGCATTTTGTACGGATCCTTAGGAATAACTGTAATATATTCTGAAATTTAATTTAAATAGTAATACGTTACTGCATATGTTTCTCGCCAAAATAAGGGATGGCTGGGATATCAGGAAACAACAACAAAAAACTGCTCTAAGCAAATAATCATCAGAACGAAGGAAACCATCGTGGATCAAAAAAAAAGCTGCACTGCCGTAGTCCCCCTAACGTGTTTTGCACCTGAATGTTAACTTTTCCGCAGAGCACATTATTTGCAACATCGAGGTTAAACCACATATTATTATCGGTGGCAAAACATCGAGATTAAGGAGTTTGTGGTCGGTCGTCGTAAAGAAGTTTAGCCCCTTGGTAGTAGTGGTAAACACTCATAGGAGACCGTTCCCTTCAATGCGTTACCTCATTGGAAAGAGCCGGTCACGTGGAATATCAAATCTGTCCAATTGGCGACGTCCTCTTGAATAGGAGGGACTAATGTTTGATCAATTTAGAGAAAAGTAAAGGTGCATAACAATAATGCGACTACCTTCTTTGTAAATACAAGAAAAAATTAAAAGAAAGAAAAAAAGGCTTATGTTGACTCATAACAGAAATTATTCTTTGAATAAAGCTCATATTGAGAAATGGCTTCCTAGTTTAATTGAGTTAATAATCTAAAGCAACTTATGGGAATTTACTAGGAAATTTTTATATAGCAGATACATGGATGACATCTTATTTATAATAGATAGCTCAGAAATTGTTCCAGAAAGAATTCTAGACTCATTCAATGAATTAGATGATTCCCTTAAGTTCACTATTGAACTTCAAAAAGAAAGAAGAATAAACTTCTTAGATATTACTATCTATTATGAAGATGAAAAATTCCTCACTGGTTGGTATAAAAAACCAATGAATACTAAAAGACTACTGGATTTCAATTCGTATCATCCAGTTTCTATTAAGAAAAATGTAGCAAGTCAGTTTTTAGAAAAAATTAATAAAATAGTTTCTACTGCAGATAAAAAAGAAGCCCATAAAGAAGAGCTTAAAGTCATACTTGCAGAAAATAACTATCCTAAAGAAGAAATTGAGAAGCTTCTGAATTTTAATGGTAAGAAGAACCCACAAAAGCAAGAAGTAAAATTCACTAGAAAAATTTCTTATCACAAAGGTTTATTTGAGGCTTTAAAGAGAATTAGTAAAAAATACAATATTAGGCTAGCTCCAAGTTTAGAGAACAAAGTTAAAAAATTTTTCCCTAAAATAGTTCAAAGAGAAGAAGATATTTTAAAAATGCAAGGAGTAGTTTATGAAGTAAATTGTAGTTGTGGACTATCTTACATAGGTGAAACAGGTCGCAGACTAGAAACTCGTATAGCTGAGCATAAAGCAGCTATAAAAAATTGCTCCAACAAGACTGGATTAGATAGGCATGTTAGAGAAACTGGGCACAGCATGGATTGGAATTCCCTTAAAGTAATCAGTTTCCAAAGCAATTTCCAAAAAGAAAACTGAAAGAAGGAATAGAGATTGAGAAAAATCAAAATTCCATCATCAATGACTGCAAAGGATTTTCCCTGCCTAACATCTGGCAGGATTTGTTGAAAAATAACCTAAACCGTCAAGGTTAACCGTAACCGTCAAGGTAAACCGTAACCATGATAGTGACAAGCAAAAAGTGACAACAACAAGAGAGCCTGAAGAAGGAGAAGAGTTTTCTCCGAAAATTTGCTATAAATAAAAAAATTTCCTAGTAAATTCCCATAAGTTGCTTTAGATTATTAAAAAAGAAATTATTCATTTTCTTTCGCTACTGAAAGATTGTAGTCCACTTTATCGTACACAGGGCATTATTACGATGGGCGCCCATAGCTTAGTTTTCAGGTGGGGACAAACAGAAAGTATATCTTCGTATGATACCCATTGACACCATAAGCAAAGTTTCACTGTGCATCCTTGTTATCGAACCGTTTTTGCTGCACTTTCAAGACATACGAGTAAATGTACGTGGAAATCAGAAGACCCAAAAATAACATAAAAAGAGAAGGATAAATAAAATCAGACAGCATGTAAGCACAACCACGCAATTTCTTTGCCTTTCTTTTGATCACTTTGTCTATGTCACATTCGTCACCAAACTCCAGTGATCACTTAGTCCAAGGTAAGTAGAGTAGAGAAGGTACACCAATGGTTGTGAGCAGACTGGCTACTGCTTCCGTTTTCCCCGAGACAGTGACGTCACTTGATGTCACATTCGCCACCGAACTCCAGTGATCACTTAGTCCAAGGTAAGTTGAGTAGAGAAGGTACACCAATGGTTGTGAACAGACTGGCTGCTGCTTCCCTTTTCCCCGAGACAGTGACGTCACTTGATGTCACATTCGCCACCAAACTCCAGTGATCACTTAGTCCAAGGTAAGTAGAGTAGCCAAGGTACGCCAATGGTTGTGAACAGACTGGCTGCTGCTTCCCTTTTCCCCGAGACAGTGACGTCACTTGATGTCACATTCGCCACCAAACTCCAGTGATCACTTAGTACAAGGTAAGTAGAGTAGACAAGGTACACCAATGGTTGCGAGCAGACTGGCTGCTGCTACCTTTACCCCAGAGACAGTGACGTCACTTGATGTCACATTCGCCACCAAACTCCAGTGATCACTTAGTCCAAGGTAAGTAGAGTAGACAAGGTACGCCAATGGTTGCGAACAGACTGGGCCGCCCCGGTGGCGCAGTGGTCTAAGCGATGGCCTCTGATCATTCGTCCGAACGGGGTCCGGGTTCGAATCCCGGTGAAGCATGGATTTGTGTTTGTCTTACGGCACTGGCTCTCTCCCTTCCCTGGAAGCAGTGACCCTAAATTAGGGACGGGCGACTGCTTATAGCCCATTGAGTTGCTCACGGTGGTCGTTAAACCTTCAATCAAAAAAAAAAAAAGAACAGACTGGCTGCTGCTTCCGTTTTTCCCGAGACAGTGATGTCACTTGATGTCACATTCGCCACCAAACTGCAGTGATCACTTAGTCCAAGGTAAGTAGAGTAGACAAGGTACAACAATGGTTGTGAACAGACTGGCTGCTGCTTCCGTTTTCCCCGAGACAGTGACGTCACTTGAAGTCACATTCGCCACCAAACTCCAGTGATCACTTAGTCCAAGGTAAGTAGAGTAGACAAGGTACACCACTGGTTGTGAACAGACTGGCTGCTGCTTCCGTTTTCCCCGTGACAGTGACGTCACTTGATTCAAAGCATAGTCCACTGGAAGAGTATGATACAAAGCAACTGACCAGTGAAGGAAGAAAACCTTTATTTAGGGCTAGTCATTCTTATGACGTACGGCTCACAAAAAAAAAAAAAAAAAAAAAAACATTCCAACTTTGTATTTTAAATTGCGACAAATCAGTTTATGCAGTTCTACCATAAGAAATAACGTGAAATGTATTTATTTAATTATGTCTTATTTGAAAACCTATTTATTTGAAATACATTAAAAAGCGTTTTATTGTGAATGCGATCTGTCGGGGGATGTAATTGCCAGACAAAAATACTTATGTAGAATACGCATTAAAATTTTAAATTACCGAAGATGCTTTTCGCAGTATTCTGTATTACTATGTAGTTTTAAACGAACCTCATTATGAATACTTAACACGAGCTTTGCTTCCACTGCTTTTTCCCTTCTCTTCTTTGGTCATAGCAGAATTGCCTATGAAATTACTGCGTTTTCTCTTTTGAACCTGTTCACTATGCAAATTGTTCAAGAACTTAATCCTAAGAAAAAGTTATAGCTCTTGAGTATGTCAGAAGTAATTTAGGATTCAGTTCAGGAAACTTTTTGTGTTTTTGTGTATATAACTTCGGCACCGCACCACATTTTAGCTGTGGCGAAGACACAAATTTCCTAAAGGGGTGGGAGTCAGTGGATTTAGTTAATTTGTGTAAGCCTGAAATATTCATCATCATCATAAGTGTTCTGTCTTTTGACAGGTCCAACGGCAACTCAACAAGTTATCTTTTTCCAGTTTCCCCTTTTCCTTGTTTCGTCCTTCAATACTTGATAGCTAACTGTGCCGATGATATCATCAAGCATCATTAGTCGTCTCCTTCCTCTTGGTCGCTTTCCTTCAATTTTCCCTTCTATCATTCTTTTCAATAGGCTGTCTCCTCATCATTATTAGTGTCCTGTCTTTTGACAGGTCCAACGGTAACTCAGCAAGTTCTCTTTCTCCAGTTTTCTCTGTCCCTTGTTTCCTCCTTCAATACTTGATAGCTTCATGTGCCCATGATATCATCAAGAATCATTAGTCGTCTCTTTCTTCTTGGTCGCTTTCCTTCAATTTTCCATTCTATCATTCTTTTCAATAAACTGTCTCCTCTTAACACATGCCCTATCCAGTTATATTTTCTTTTTCTTATGGTCTTTAGAATATTCCTTTCTTCCTTAACTCTTTGCAGCACTTCATCATTGGTAATTTTTTCATTCCACTTTATTTTCTCCATAACCACGTTTCAAATGTCTCTAATATTTCAACTTCTTTCTTCCCGATTGTCCACATTTCTGCCCCATATAAAGTTGTACACCAAATATAGCACGTAATAATAAGCCTTTTCTTTAAAGTTTTAGTCATTTTATTACCAAACAAATTTGTCTTCCTTTAAAATGCATATTTGCCTTTATTAATTCTTTCTTTTATTTCCATGTCACATTTTCCATTTTCTTGGATTACGCTACCGAGGTATTTGTATAGTCTCACTTGATCTACATAATCACTATTCATCATTACCTCAACGTTTCCTGGTTTCCTGGAGTCATCGTTTTTGTTTTCTTTATGTTAGCTTTCATACCATATATTATGCATACACTATCAAATTTTTGCTTTGGATGTTCATCTTCAGTAATAGCTAATATTGCTTTGTCATCTGGAAATCTAATACTTTGTGTTATTCTTCCTCCAATACTGATTCATCTTTTCTGTTCATCAAATGCTTCTTTTATCATTTCTTATGCAAAAAAATTAAAGAGCGTTGGTGAGAGATAGCATCCTTGTCTTACACCCCTACCAATAACATATTTTTTAGTTTTTCCTACTTTTGTTTTTATTATGGCGGTCTGGTTCATGTATAATTCAGCTTTTATCCTCCGGTCTTTCCAGTCTAATCCTATTTTACTTAGCACTTCTATCAGCTTTTCCCAATTCACCATATCAAATGCTCCTTCAAGATCGATGAGACATATATTAACTTCTTTGTTTACTTCTATATTCCTTTCGCATACAGTCCTCATCACTCCGATTGCATTCGTAGTTCCTCCATCTTTCCTGAATCCATACTAGTCCTCATCACTCCGATTGCATCCATAGTTCCTCTATCTTTCCTGAATCCACACTAGACCTCATCACTCCGATTGCATCCATAGTTCCTCTACCTTTCCTGAATCCATACTAGTCCTCATCACTCCGTTTGTATCCATAGTTCCTCTATCTTTCCTGAATCCATACTAGTCATCATCACTCTGATTGCATCCATAGTTCCTCTACCTTTCCTCTTTCCTGAATCCATACTAGTCCTCATCACTCCGTTTGTATCCATAGTTCCTCAATCTTTCCTGAATCCATACTAGTCATCATCACTCTAATTGCATCCATAGTTTCTCTACCTTTCCTGAATCCATACCAGTCCTCATCACTTCGATTGCATCCATAGTTCCTCTATCTTTCCTGAATCCATACAGTCCTCATCACTCCGATTGCATCCGAGTCACTCTATCTTTCCTAAATCCATACTAGTCCTCATCACTCCGATTGCATCCATAGTTCCTCTATCTTTTCTGAATTCATACTAGATCTCATCACTCCGATTGCATCCATATGTCCTCTTACTTTCCTGAATTCATGGTAATCCTCATCACTCAGATTGCATCCATAGTTCCTCTATCTTTCCTGAATCCATACTAGTCCTCATCAATCCGATTGCATCCATTGTTCTCCTATCTTTTCTGAATTCATACTAGTCCTCATCACTCCGATTGCATCCATAGTTCCTCTACCTTTCCTCTTTCCTGAATCCATACTAGTTCTCATCACTCCGATTGCATCCATAGTTCGTCTATCTTTCCTGAATCCACACTTGTCCTCATAACTCCGCACCCTTGGTTTCTTGCGTTTTTGTTGAACTTTGTTTTGTGTTTTAATCTTTGGGATGTTTCTTTTCTAGATTCCGGGATGAAGTGAGATTACCCTTCTTCCTCCATGCCGGGCGCCTGTTTGCGTGCCATACCAGTCTCCTCCAGCGGCGCTGGCCTTGGGGGCGGCTGGTCGACTTTGTGTGTGAATCGGTGGGTCTTTGTGTTTCGCTGTGATCTTTCCTCACTTTGCCTTTCCGGGTGTGGTTTGCCTGTGTGTTTTTGCTTTTTGGGTGGGTGGTGTGTGATTGCTGTTTGTGGTGTGTCGGTTCTGCGTGGTTGTGTGCAAGGTTGGGAGCCATTGGTGGGTCGAAAGCTGGTCTTTGTGCCACGCGGACGGCTCGGCGACCCTTCTGGTGGTGTCTCGGTTGGGACGTCATCACAAGGCACACGTGAAGGAGAGACTTCTCCTACTGGAGTGTTTCGGGGTGGCCTAGGGCCTGCCTCGTCATTCTTGGTGTCCCTGTCTGCAAAGTGAATTGGGGCCTGTTCGAGTTCTTCGGCAGGCCAGTGTGATTCAGGGGTCTTGATGTGCTGACTGTGAAACCGTGGTTGGTGCATCGGGGTGTGAGTGAAACACCGGTGGAACCGAACTCACATTTTATATGTGGTTCGGCGAAGCGAGTGTGTTGGTGTTGCTGGGCAACAAACTTTCTTGCCGGGAGAGGGGTCGCCGTGCTCGCGCACAATGGCGTCCCCTCTCTCGGATGCCAAGTCTTGGTTCTCCAAGTGTTGGTTTTAGAAGACAAAGTTTTCCGTGGATGTGAGCAGTTTAATGAGATTTTACTTAATTTTTGGAAGTCCGTCCACGGATGGGTTGATATTAAGAAAAAGAATGCAAATGTCGCTATGCTAAATACAGAAAGCTGCGTATTCCCCGTTACGTTAGTTCCGACATATGGTGGCAAATTTTTGTTTCTAATCAAGGGATATCAGTGTTCATTCGTACACGGCCCGACACGAACTAGAGTGAGGGGGCGTTCTTTACGGCCTGTGTGATGAGAAGAAAATGGCGCTTCAGCCAGGAATCATGACGTTTTGAGTAGTTCCGTTTTTTTACGTCTGGAGGCGATGTTTGCCCACTGTTGCAAAGAATATCTTTATTCTGAGTGGGTAATGTGATTCTATCTCGAATATTCCCGACCTGTGAATCTAACTCGGATTTCTCTGCTTAAAATCGTATTTTTATTTTAAACCCACTTACGTAAGTAACTTTATTTTATTTTTACTTTTCGGAAATTAACATGGTTTACTGTTGTGTTCCGTTTTGTACATATGATTACGGGAAACAAAGCACAGTTTCTTTTCATCCCTTTCCATCAGATCCTCATCTAAAGGCAGAATGGTTAAAAGCAATATCAGGTGAAATTTTTTCGGTGAATAGCAATCCTGCTTCATCTGTTGTATGCAGCAGGTATTTTAAGCCAGAATACTACACTTTTGGAATTGCCATTAAAAAACTAAAAAAGGCACAATTCCCACTGTTTTCCCCGGCTATCCCTCCTATAAAATGCCCAAAACACCTGTTAAACGACGTACCGTTGACCGTAAGGCAGATCAGCATCCAGAAAAACAAGTTCACAAGAGAAAGATGGGAAATATTATTAGGACTAACAAGAAAACAAAAACGAATGCTATAGAAGCAATACCACATTTGGGAAATGTTTTTCCAGCTAATGAGATGCCAGAAATGTCTGAAGCAAATGAAGGCGGCTTACTTTGGCTGAAGCAGAACTGCTTTTGCATTTTTTGAGATCAGCACAAGAAAATGAGTGTTTCAACTTTACAGCAACTGCCACTTCTGTCGAAGAATCACAATGTGAAACTTTATCATCTAAAGTGGCAAACTTAAAAAAAAGCATAAAGAAGTACGCCTTTTGAGATCTTAAAACAACGAAAGCAAGAAATTAAAAAAATTACAGAAAATATTTAATAATTATCAAGAAATTATGTCTCAACTCTTGAAAAACTTATTGTTATGGGTGAAACGGAGAATAACCATGCCAGTTTTATCTTGCATCAAATAGAAATTTTTTTCAAAAAATACCTAGCCTGGAGTAAAAGAACTTTGCGTGAATGTGTATTTTGGCAAGCAACCTCTCCCTAAGGATATAATTTAGTACGTGAAACAAATATTATGAAACTATCTCACAGGAAAACAATCTCAAGGTATGTTGGACTTGAGACAGGTGAAGTAGGTATTACACCTCTTATTAAACAGAGGCTGCAAGAGGAATCTTGTACTTTCTTTTATAGCCCTGATCGAAACAGCTGATCTGTTTTGGCTTCACTCAAAACGGGTTCTGCTCTCCGACGTCTGACGTCACTACAGGAATACCTGTTGAATATGACGAACGACCGTAAATTGGTATTTGACAGTTGCCAAATAACAATTTTTCGGTTACTGTGTGTTGCTAAATCGTGAAAAGTGCGATGTCTTTGTTTATTTATAGCAATTGGATTGATACTTTTTTTGTTTAAAAGTATAAAACTTAGTTTTAACACCCACAAACAGGGTGTTAATACTAAGTTTTATTACTCTTAAACTTTAATTCCCTAAGTTAATGCTACTACTTATGGCACACTGTTGGGCGAAAAATGAAAACACTTCGAACTACTAAACCGACGGTGCACACTTTTTGCATCTAACATATTCAGAATTTTTTTGTTTAACTTGAATGCCCTAGATAGCGTGTGTTGCAACTTTGCAGCAAGGGTAAATATTAGAGACAGTAAGAAAACGGTATTTGTGAATGTGAAACATAAATAAAACTGAAAATTATAAATGTGTCAAATAAAACTAAAACATACATCGACTTTTTGTTGGTGTTCTATTGGGAAAGTAAACATATAAATTGAAAGTTACAGTTAATCTCCTAGTATTTTGTCATTTTCTTGTAGGACTTCCGTTCACAGTGAGTAGGTCCCAGCCACCTACAGCGAGATCGCCTTTACATTCCATAAAACGTGTCACCGGTGAACTGTTTATTCATCCAATTGATAGTGCTACAGTCGGGAACGGCCCTTAATCGCAAAAAATACCTGTATTTCTTTAGTAATAGTTATTTGCAGTGTTTACTAACTCACGTGGAGCTTGTGTGAAGCTCATATCAGCTTCACACAAGCTTATAAGAATGTGGTCTAAAATTTCAAAATACAATTGTTTATAATTTTGAAAAATTGTTTCTTGTGTAAGATCAGCATATTCCTGTTTAGATCTGCTTATTTCTGTGATTTTGCTTGCTTTTCCAAACAGTGTTTCACACAGTATTTGTCAATTTCTCGAAGGACTTCCGTTCACAGTGAGTAGAGTTTAGGTCCCAGCCACCTACAGCGAGATCGCATTTGGGGCAGGACACAGCAACGGAAGGAATGAGAGCAAGTCTAGCGACTTTGACAGAACAGTTTGTAGTGAGATTAGAGTACAGTAGATGGCGCCACCGTAGAAGTACGATGTTGCACACCGAGGGGGTGAGAGAATTTCAGGGGGGGGGGGGCATAGGAAAGGATTCCCATTTAACCAGTGGGTCCAGCCTGGGGGCCGTCACTTAACGTGCTCGGCCTATTGGGCAACGTTCGTGACTACCACGAAAAGGACCTCAGGTTCGATCCCAGGCAGGTACGAACGCTCAGTCCACTAAATATCCGCCGTGAGTCAGATGGGCACGTTAAGCCGTCAGACCCCGGGTACTGGGCCCCCAGTAATAAATAAGGACGTCTTGCTCCCCCTTTCTACTTCGCTTCCGTGTCACTTTCCTATCGGGCACTCTAGCTCTAATCTCCTAGCTTCCTATTTCTAAGGGTTGTTTAAGACCTGTGGTCAGACACTCCCTTCCTAAAATCCTCTACATATGATCATTTTTGATGATCAACCAAAACCTTTAAAAAACTACTTCCGGGGGGGGGGGGGGCACAAACTTTCGAAATTGTTTCATATTGACCCCTCTCTAAATACACCCTTGGTATGTTCATATTTTGAACATATTATTGTATTCTTAATTTACAGATTTTTATTGGAAGAACTGGAATTTCTCGTCCTGACTGTTCTGGTTATGTACTACTTTATTTTTTACCTCCAAACTTAGAAATAAATAAACAAACTTTGCTATCATTTTGGGGCTCTTGTTTGAGTCAAGGGCCTGGTGCATCACCCCCTAGTAGCTTAGCAGGCCCGCGCACATAACGCCGGAAGCTGCGTGACGTAGGGGAGAGTAGGCTGACGTCCGTGGTGGGTGGTCGAGCATGCATGAGCTTGCTCACTCTGTGTAAGCGTGACTACGGATGTGCGTGGTTGTTGTTGTCAAATTGTCAACTAAATTTATTTTCATAGAGGAATATTAAAAGTATTCAAATTTCCTACTAATGGGGAGGTTCTCAGAAAATGGCATACAGCAATAAGCGTGAAATTTTTCAACTCTAAGGTACGTGGAAACCTTTTGTTAACCTTATTTTAAACTACTCGTAAAATAAAAAGTTTGAACTAGAAAATTTAAATTTGGCTAATTTTATAATTTAATGCATCTCACAGCTGGAAGTCAAAGCACTGAAAAGATTTTTGAAAAATGAAATTTATGTTTGTAATGGAAAGAATAGATTACTTGTGTTGTTATAGTAACCCATAACATATTTTTGCCAATGTATCAAATAAGTTCAAAGTAAAATATGTATATTTAGGAAGGGGTTTTAAACTTTATTATGGACACAGAATAATAAGGGTTGCATGTTTTTGATCCCAAGAGTAATATGTTGATACATTCGTACTTAGTTATTTAAGTGTTTAGGCAGCGCCAGATTAACTTTTTTGGGGTCCCTATTTCTGGGCACAAATGCTTGTAAAATACCTATATCCTATACGAAATATATGTATGTCATGTACACATCTAACATGCCTATGTCCTTTATATAAATGCTAAAGCCTTGTTGCCATGTGAAATACATCTTTTGTGTTTGCAGACATGGAGAGTTGCATTGAATTATCATTTTTAATATTTATTACTAAAGGAACAGAAACACTGAATCAAGTATAGACAGCAAAAATTAGATATGAATGCACAAAAACAGAAGTTCACACATAGTTCAGGAGTAAGTTTGCCTTTAAAATGTCCGTTTAAAGATTTTGAAGCATTTTTCTACAAACCAACACATTGAAGAACTCTCGTGTGAGCAGTGTGTATGCTCTATCTGTGGTAGGATGGGAATTTATCAGAACCATTCAATTTCTTAAAAATTAGGTGAAATATATCAGTACTACCTGGGCAAGAAATTATTTACTTGCCCATGTAGTAAAAGCTGGATGCGCAGGAAAATGTATTTTTTAAGATAACAAACCAGAACCCTATTTTTTTTAAGTTAAAAATATTTTTTTTAAGTTAAAAAATGTTAAAAAATATTTGCACTTCCATTTTAAGGGTCTGTATTACAAATGCTCAATGCACAAACATGTGTATATCAATTTTTAAGATGCTGATGCTAAAATTGGTATGAAATGGTACGATGATGAAACTGGTGTTTCGGAAATTTAGTGATTATGCCATGTTCCTTTTGTTAAAGTTTTCTCCCTTTGTCACTAAACATGAGAGGCCAGTTACATCAGAGGCATGCATACTGTTGTTGATTATAAACAAAATTTGGAGCAAAACTAGGTTTCCGATTTCTGGGCGTAGAGCTTAACATAATTAAAGATGTGATATTACTCTTTCCTTGGTACTTCGTAACAATAATACAACTTCCATTAATTAACAATGACATGAAACACAACATGTGATGACTGTCTTTTTTTCTTGTGTAGTAGGAAATTTTATTACAAACTTTTTTATTTTAAAATTTAGTTACCATGCACAGGCAATTAGATGTTTTATTTACATGCTCTGGGCATCTCGGGCATGTTATTTTTAAGAGAAAAAAAAGTACGTGGATCGACATGAATCCACATATTGTGGAAACTATGTTCTAAACAAACAAGATTTTTAAAATACAAGTAGAAATATATACTCGCTTCTTTTTTTTAAAACATTTGCTTAAAATGAGAGATCAACTTTTTATTCATTTATCTAGACTTTTCTGTTTTCAGACTTCCTGCACTGTGTCTTCACAAGCTACAGTAATAATAACTGGAACTAATATATCTCATATTATCCGATAACTACTGGAAAGTGTGCTTCCAAACGTGAGGGTGGTTGTCAATTTTTGTATGGGGAAAAACTTCTTCAATCCTTCATAGAATTTATTTTGAAACCAAAATCATAAAAAAAGGAAAAAACAATCTTTTTCAATAGCTTTAGCAATGACAAAACATTTGTGCAAAATTTTATACCATTGCTTTTTATAGTTTCTGAGAAAATGGTACATCAAGTTAGTCAATTTATAATGAAACATGTACATCTTTGTCTTCTAAAACCAACACTTGGAGAACCAAGACTTGGCATCCGAGAGAGGGGGACGCCATTGTGCATGAGCACGGCGACCCCTCTCCCGGCACAAAATTTTGTTGCCCAGCAACACCAACACACTCGCTTCGCCGAACTACATATAAAATGTGAGTTCGGTTCCACCGGTGTTTCACTCACACCCCGATGCACCTACCACGGTTCCACAGTCAGCACATCCAGACCCCCGAATAACACTGGCCTGCCGAAGAACTCGAACAGGCCCCAATTCACTTTGCAGACAGGGACACCAAGAATGACGAGGCAGGCCCTAGGCCACCCCGAAACACTCCAGTAGGAGAAGTCTCTCCTTCACGTGTGCCCTGTGATGACGTCCCAACCGAGACACCACCAGAAGGGTCGCCGAGCCGTCCGCGTGGCACAAAGACCAGCTTTCGACCCACCAATGGCTCCCAACCCTGCACACAACCACGCAGAACCGACACACCACAAACAGCAATCACACACCACCCACCCAAAAAGCAAACACACACAGGCAAGCCACACCCGGAAAAGCAAAGTGAGGAAAGATCACAGCAAAACACCAAGACCCCCCGATTCACACACAAAGTCGACCAGCCACCCCCAAAGCCAGTGCCGCTGGAGGAGACTGGTATGGTACGCAAACAGGCACTCGGCAGGGAGGAAGAAGGGTAATCTCTTCACTCCATCCCGGAATCTAGAAAAGAAACATCCCAAAGATTAAAACACAAGACAAAGTTCATCAAAAACTCAAGAAACCAAGGGTGCGGAAATGCAGGATTACAAGCCAAAAATCTGGGAAGACTAAGTTCCCCAATGGAAAAAATATTTTTCCTTCGTTCCAGTAACAATTTTGGGCCAGAAGACCCACCGGAACGTAAAGGCACGGTCCAAAAGTGTGCGGGTATCCAACTCAACTCTATTCCTAAGCTGGCACTTGACGTGCCAGGCCACTTTCAAAGGGTTGAATCCTGCATTTCCGTAATTACTATGAACAACTCTGTTCCTCTCTCTCCAGATTTTGTACGTGGTCTCAGTGATGATCAACATCCAGACATCCCGCCCAGTCTTGGGGCCTGGGTACTTCGGACTTTGGATAAGAGAGTGAGTGAACATAAATATGCTCTACGAACAGGGACTATAAACACAGCACTTACTACTGCTGTTGGGCAAGGAGAGTACTCTCCCGACTGGAATAATGCTAAAATTCTCAGTTCAAATGTAACAAAAAGTACAATATTTGTGTCCAAAAGTTTACATATTATTTCATATGGTAACAAGCGTTGTAATATTGACTTGCTTACCTATATACCTAACCCATGGATACGGCTGATTACCCTCACAGCCATCGAGAATGAAATTTAGATTTAACTTTGAATTGTATAATTATTTTTAAACATTATAGTTTGTGTCTTTTAAATTTGGCAACACAGGAATGTAAAACAGATGTGTGACGGGGGCCTTCTTGTGATGTATATATATGGGATAGCTCCTCATGATTCGTGGCACATAGGCCTGATGATGGGGACATGAGATCCCTGAAAGTACTTGCCTTTTTATTGTAAATAGTGTTTTTAATTGTAAATAAATGTATTTTAATTTGCAGTTGGAGACGCGGTTTGAATTAATTGTATGTTTTGAGAGCATGTGTATAGTAATTCTATAGTTTTCGTGGGAAACATATTATTGGTATCTCAAAAGTGTGTGTTGAAAATATCTTGGTTTTATTAATAATCTTTTTCTAATGTTAACTGATAGAAACATATTCATAAGTTCTAATTACAATGTACATATAGTTGCTGAAAGATGATTTAGGTTGCCTGTACAGAAATCTGTGTATGCTGAGCATCCCCTGCTTTCTATGCTTAAGTAACCAAGCATTCCCTGATTTTTATGCTTAAGTAAACGAGCATGCCCGTAGTCAGCGCTTGTGATTAAAACCCTACAAAATGCTTGTGCTCAATAAAAGAAGCATGTATAAAGTGCTAAGTATAATTTTTCTATACACTTGTTAGAACTGAGTTTAAAAGCCTAGAAGTATACTCATTTGTTTATGTCAAAGAAACCTTGATTGTCATTGTTTATTTTTCATTGCAATTAAAAGAAAAAGGGGCATCTAAGATATTTCTTTCATGGAAAACACTGTGTCATAATGGTGGCCAGGGACACTATTTAATGGCTAATTGTATGATATGGACCCAGGTCCAAGTCCCAGATGAGGCATGGGTAGTGTGTTTGTCTTACAGAACCGGTTCTCTATCACTTCTAGAACAAGTGGTCTGAAACTAATGATGGAAAATTGCTTATAACCTTCAGAGCTACTCACTTGGTTGAAAAAAAAGAAAAATTTTTGTGGTGTTTTATATATACAGTTTAATTTTTATATAATGGTGGCCAGGGACACTATTTAATGGCTAATTGTATGAGTTGGACCCAGGTCCAAGTCCCAGATGAGGCATGGGTAGTGTGTTTGTCTTGCAGAACCGGTTCTCTATCACTTCTAGAACAAGTGGTCTGAAACTAATGATGGAAAATTGCTTATAACCTTCAGAGCTACTCACTTGGTTGAAAAAAAGAAAAGTTTTGTGGTGTTTTATATATACAGTTTAATTTTTATATAATGGTGGCCAGGGACACTATTTAATGGCTAATTGTATGAGTTGGACCCAGGTCCAAGTCCCAGATGAGGCATGGGTAGTGTGTTTGTCTTTCAGAACAAATTCTCTATCACTTCTAGAACAAGTGGTCTCAAATTAATGATGGAAAATTGCTTATAACCCTTAGAGCTACTCACTTGGTTGAAATAAAACAAAAAATTTTGTGGTGTTTTATATATACAGTTTAATTTTTATATAATGGTGGCCAGGGACACTATTTAATGGCTAATTGTATGAGTTGGACCCAGGTCCAAGTCCCAGATGAGGCATGGGTAGTGTGTTTGTCTTACAGAACCGGTTCTCTATCACTTCTAGAACAAGTGGTCTCAAATTAATGATGGAAAATTGCTTATAACCCTTAGAGCTACTCACTTGGTTGAAATAAAACAAAAAATTTTGTGGTGTTTTATATATACAGTTTAATTTTTACATAATGGTGGCCAGGGACACTATTTAATGGCTAACTGTATGAGTTGGACCCAGGTCCAAGTCCCAGATGAGGCATGGGTAGTGTGTTTGTCTTACAGAACCGGTTCTCTATCACTTCTAGAACAAGTGGTCTCAAATTAATGATGGAAAATTGCTTATAACCCTCAGAGCTACTCACTTGGTTGAAATAAAACAAAACTTTTTGTGGTGTTTTATATATACAGTTTGATTTTTACATAATGGTGGCCAGGGACACTATTTAATGGCTAATTGTATGAGTTGGACCCAGGTCCAAGTCCCAGATGAGGCATGGATAGTGTGTTTATCTTGCAGAACCGGTTCTCTATCACTTCTAGAACAAGTGGTCTCAAATTAATGATGGAAAATTGCTTATAACCCTCAGAGCTACTCACTTGGTTGAAATAAAACAAAAATGTTTGTGGTGTTTTATATATACAGTTTAATTTTTACATAATGGTGGCCAGGGACACTATTTAATGGCTAATTGTATGAGTTGGACACAGGTCCAAATCCCAGATGAGGCATGGGTAGTGTGTTTGTCTTACAGAACCGGTTCTCTATCACTTCTAGAACAAGTGGTCTCAAATTAATGATGGAAAATTGCTTATAACCCTCAGAGCTACTCACTTGGTTGAAATAAAACAAAAATTTTTGTGGTGTTTTATATATACAGTTTAATTTTTATATAATGGTGGCCAGGGACACTATTTAATGGCTAATTGTATGAGTTGGACACAGGTCCAAATCCCAGATGAGGCATGGGTAGTGTGTTTGTCTTACAGAACCGGTTCTCTATCACTTCTAGAACAAGTGGTCTCAAATTAATGATGGAAAATTGCTTATAACCCTCAGAGCTACTCACTTGGTTGAAATAAAACAAAAATTTTTGTGGTGTTTTATATATACAGTTTAATTTTTACATAATGGTGGCCAGGGACACTATTTAATGGCTAATTGTTTGAGTTGGACCCAGGTCCAAGTCCCAGATGAGGCATGGTTAGTGTGTTTATCTTGCAGAACCGGTTCTCTATCACTTCTAGAACAAGTGGTCTCAAATTAATGATGGAAAATTGCTTATAACCCTCAGAGCTACTCACTTGTTGAAATAAAACAAAACTTTTCGTGGTGTTTTATATATACAGTTTAATTTTTATATAATGGTGGCCAGGGACACTATTTAATGGCTAATTGTATGAGTTAGACCCAAGTCCAAGTCCCAGATGAGGCATGGGTAGTGTGTTTGTCTTGCAGAACCGGTTCTCTATCACTTCTAGAACAAGTGGTCTGAAACTAATGATGGAAAATTGCTTATAACCTTCAGAGCTACTCACTTGGTTGTACCAAAACAAAAATGTTTATAGCGTTTTTTTTTTATATACAGTTTACTTTTTATATAATAGTGGCCAGGGACACCATTTAATGGCTAATTGTATGAGTTGGACCCAGGTCCAAGTGCCAGATGAGGCATGGGTAGTGTGTTTGTCTTACAGAACAAATTCTCTATCACTTCTAGAACAAGTGGTTTCAAATTAATGATGGAAAATTGCTTATAACCCTTAGAGCTACTCACTTGGTTGAAATAAACAAAAATTTTTGTGGTGTTTTATATTTACAGTTTAATTTTTATATAATGGTGGCCAGGGACACTATTTAATGGCTAATTGTATGAGTTGGACACAGGTCCAAATCCCAGATGAGGCATGGGTAGTGTGTTTGTCTTACAGAACCGGTTCTCTATCACTTCTAGAACAAGTGGTCTCAAATTAATGATGGAAAATTGCTTATAACCCCCAGAGCTACTCACTTGGTTGAAATAAAACAAAAATTTTTGTGGTGTTTTATATATACAGTTTAATTTTTACATAATGGTGGCCAGGGACACTATTTAATGGCTAATTGTATGAGTTGGACCCAGGTCCAAGTCCCAGATGAGGCATGGTTAGTGTGTTTATCTTGCAGAACCGGTTCTCTATCACTTCTAGAACAAGTGGTCTGAAACTAATGATGGAAAATTGCTTATAACCCTCAGAGCTACTCACTTGTTGAAATAAAACAAAAATTTTCGTGGTGTTTTATATATACAGTTTAATTTTTATATAATGGTGGCCAGGGACACTATTTAATGGCTAATTGTATGAGTTAGACCCAAGTCCAAGTCCCAGATGAGGCATGGGTAGTGTGTTTGTCTTGCAGAACCGGTTCTCTATCACTTCTAGAACAAGTGGTCTGAAACTAATGATGGAAAATTGCTTATAACCTTCAGAGCTACTCACTTGGTTGTACCAAAACAAAAATGTTTATAGCGTTTTTTTTTATATACAGTTTACTTTTTATATAATAGTGGCCAGGGACACCATTTAATGGCTAATTGTATGAGTTGGACCCAGGTCCAAGTGCCAGATGAGGCATGGGTAGTGTGTTTGTCTTACAGAACAAATTCTCTATCACTTCTAGAACAAGTGGTTTCAAATTAATGATGGAAAATTGCTTATAACCCTTAGAGCTACTCACTTGGTTGAAATAAACAAAAATTTTTGTGGTGTTTTATATTTACAGTTTAATTTTTATATAATGGTGGCCAGGGACACTATTTAATGGCTAATTGTATGAGTTGGACCCAGGTCCAAGTCCCAGATGAGGCATGGGTAGTGTGTTTGTCTTACAGAACCGGTTCTCTATCACTTCTAGAACAAGTGGTCTCAAATTAATGATGGAAAATTGCTTATAACCCTCAGAGCTACTCACTTGGTTAAAATAAAACAAAAATTTTTGTGGTGTTTTATATATACAGTTTAATTTTTACATAATGGTGGCCAGGGACACTATTTAATGGCTAATTGCATGAGTTGGACCCAGGTCCAAGTCCCAGATGAGGCATGGGTAGTGTGTTTATCTTGCAGAACAAATTCTCTATCACTTCTAGAACAAGTGGTCTCAAATTAATGATGGAAAATTGCTTATAACCCTCAGAGCTACTCACTTGTTGAAATAAAACAAAAATTTTCGTGGTGTTTTATATATACAGTTTAATTTTTATATAATGGTGGCCAGGGACACTATTTAATGGCTAATTGTATGAGTTAGACCCAAGTCCAAGTCCCAGATGAGGCATGGGTAGTGTGTTTGTCTTGCAGAACCGGTTCTCTATCACTTCTAGAACAAGTGGTCTGAAACTAATGATGGAAAATTGCTTATAACCTTCAGAGCTACTCACTTGGTTGTACCAAAACAAAAATGTTTATAGCGTTTTTTTTTATATACAGTTTACTTTTTATATAATAGTGGCCAGGGACACCATTTAATGGCTAATTGTATGAGTTGGACCCAGGTCCAAGTGCCAGATGAGGCATGGGTAGTGTGTTTGTCTTACAGAACAAATTCTCTATCACTTCTAGAACAAGTGGTTTCAAATTAATGATGGAAAATTGCTTATAACCCTTAGAGCTACTCACTTGGTTGAAATAAAACAAAAATTTTTGTGGTGTTTTATATTTACAGTTTAATTTTTATATAATGGTGGCCAGGGACACTATTTAATGGCTAATTGTATGAGTTGGACCCAGGTCCAAGTCCCAGATGAGGCATGGGTAGTGTGTTTGTCTTACAGAACCGGTTCTCTATCACTTCTAGAACAAGTGGTCTCAAATTAATGATGGAAAATTGCTTATAACCCTCAGAGCTACTCACTTGGTTAAAATAAAACAAAAATTTTTGTGGTGTTTTATATATACAGTTTAATTTTTACATAATGGTGGCCAGGGACACTATTTAATGGCTAATTGCATGAGTTGGACCCAGGTCCAAGTCCCAGATGAGGCATGGGTAGTGTGTTTATCTTGCAGAACAAATTCTCTATCACTTCTAGAACAAGTGGTCTCAAATTAATGATGGAAAATTGCTTATAACCCTCAGAGCTACTCACTTGGTTGAAATAAAACAAAAATTTTTTGTGGTGTTTTATATATACAGTCTAATTTTTATATAATGGTGGCCAGGGACACTATTTAATGGCTAATTCTATGAGTTGGACACAGGTCCAAGTCCCAGATGAGGCATGGGTAGTGTGTTTATCTTGCAGAACCGGTTATGTATCACTTCTAGAACAAGTGGTCTCAAATTAATGATGGAAAATTGATTATAACCCTCAGAGCTACTCACTTGGTTGAAATAAAACAAAATTTTTTGTGGTGTTTTATATATACAGTTAATTTTTAAATAATGGTGGCCAGGGACACTACTTAATGGCTAATTGTATGAGTTGGACACAGGTCCAAATCCCAGATGAGGCATGGGTAGTGTGTTTGTCTTACAGAACCGGTTCTCTATCACTTCTAGAACAAGTGGTCTCAAATTAATGATGGAAAATTGCTTATAACCCTCAGAGCTACTCACTTGGTTGAAATAAAACAAAAATTTTTGTGGTGTTTTATATATACAGTTTAATTTTTATATAATGGTGGCCAGGGACACTATTTAATGGCTAATTGTATGAGTTGGACCCAAGTCCAAGTCCCAGATGAGGCATGGGTAGTGTGTTTGTCTTGCAGAACCGGTTCTCTATCACTTCTAGAACAAGTGGTCTGAAACTAATGATGGAAAATTGCTTATAACCTTCAGAGCTACTCACTTGGTTGTACCAAAACAAAAATGTTTATAGCGTTTTTTTTTATATACAGTTTAATTTTTATATAATAGTGGCCAGGGACACCATTTAATGGCTAATTGTATGAGTTGGACCCAGGTCCAAGTGCCAGATGAGGCATGGGTAGTGTGTTTGTCTTACAGAACAAATTCTCTATCACTTCTAGAACAAGTGGTTTCAAATTAATGATGGAAAATTGCTTATAACCCTTAGAGCTACTCACTTGGTTGAAATAAAACAAAAATTTTTGTGGTGTTTTATATTTACAGTTTAATTTTTATATAATGGTGGCCAGGGACACTATTTAATGGCTAATTGTATGAGTTGGACCCAGGTCCAAGTCCCAGATGAGGCATGGGTAGTGTGTTTGTCTTACAGAACCGGTTCTCTATCACTTCTAGAACAAGTGGTCTCAAATTAATGATGTAAAATTGCTTATAACCCTCAGAGCTACTCACTTGGTTGAAATAAAACAAAAATTTTTGTGGTGTTTTATATATACAGTTTAATTTTTATATAATGGTGGCCAGGACACTATTTAATGGCTAATTGTATGAGTTGGACCCAGGTCCAAGTCCCAGATGAGGCATGGGTAGTGTGTTTGTCTTACAGAACCGGTTCTCTATCACTTCTAGAACAAGTGGTCTCAAATTAATGATGGAAAATTGCTTATAACCCTCAGAGCTACTCACTTGGTTAAAATAAAACAAAAATTTTTGTGGTGTTTTATATATACAGTTTAATTTTTATATAATGGTGGCCAGGGACACTATTTAATGGCTAATTGCATGAGTTGGACCCAGGTCCAAGTCCCAGATGAGGCATGGGTAGTGTGTTTATCTTGCAGAACAAATTCTCTATCACTTCTAGAACAAGTGGTCTCAAATTAATGATGGAAAATTGCTTATAACCCTCAGAGCTACTCACTTGGTTGAAATAAAACAAAAAATTTTTGTGGTGTTTTATATATACAGTCTAATTTTTATATAATGGTGGCCAGGGACACTATTTAATGGCTAATTCTATGAGTTGGACACAGGTCCAAGTCCCAGATGAGGCATGGGTAGTGTGTTTATCTTGCAGAACCGGTTCTGTATCACTTCTAGAACAAGTGGTCTCAAATTAATGATGGAAAATTGATTATAACCCTCAGAGCTACTCACTTGGTTGAAATAAAACAAAATTTTTTGTGGTGTTTTATATATACAGTTTAATTTTTATATAATGGTGGCCAGGGACACTATTTAATGGCTAATTGTATGAGTTGGACACAGGTCCAAATCCCAGATGAGGCATGGGTAGTGTGTTTGTCTTACAGAACCGGTTCTCTATCACTTCTAGAACAAGTGGTCTCAAATTAATGATGGAAAATTGCTTATAACCCTCAGAGCTACTCACTTGGTTGAAATAAAACAAAAATTTTTGTGGTGTTTTATATATACAGTTTAATTTTTATATAATGGTGGCCAGGGACACTATTTAATGGCTAATTGTATGAGTTGGACCCAGGTCCAAGTCCCAGATGAGGCATGGGTAGTGTGTTTGTCTTACAGAACCGGTTCTCTATCACTTCTAGAACAAGTGGTCTCAAATTAATGATGGAAAATTGCTTATAACCCTCAGAGATACTCACTTGGTTGTAATAAAACAAAAATTTTTGTGGTGTTTTATATATACAGTTTAATTTTTATATAATGGTGGCCAGGGACACTATTAAATGGCTAATTCTATGAGTTGGACACAGGTCCAAGTCCCAGATGAGGCATGGGTAGTGTGTTTATCTTGCAGAACCGGTTCTCTATCACTTCTAGAACAAGTGGTCTCAAATTAATGATGGAAAATTGCTTATAACCCTCAGAGCTACTCACTTGGTTGAAATATAACAAAAATTTTTGTGGTGTTTTATATATACAGTTTAATTTTGATATAATGGTGGCCAGGGACACTATTTAATGGCTAATTGTATGAGTTGGACCCAGGTCCAAGTCCCAGATGAGGCATGGGTAGTGTGTTTATCTTGCAGAACAAATTCTCTATCGCTTCTAGAACAAGTGGTCTCAAATTAATGATGGAAAATTGCTTATAACCCTCAGAGCTACTCACTTGGTTGAAATAAAACAAAAATTTTTGTGGTGTTTTTTATATGCAGTTTAATTTTTATATAATGTTGACACCATTTAATGGACACAATTAAATGGCTAATTGTATAAGTTGGACCCAGGTCCAAGTCCCAGATGAGGCATGGGTAGTGTGTTTGTCTTACAGAACCGGTTCTCTATCACTTCTAGAACAAGTGGTCTGAAACTAATGATGGAAAATTGCTTATAACCGTCAGAGCTACTAACTTGGTTGTAACAAAACAAAAATTTTTATAGTGTTTTTTTTTATATACAGTTTAATTTTTATATAATGGTGGCCATTGACACCATTTAATGGCAAATTGTATGAGTTGGACCCAGGTCCAAGTCCCAGATGAGGCATGGGTAGTGTGTTTATCTTGCAGAACCGGTTCTTTATCACTTCTAGAACAAGTGGTCTCAAATAATGATGGAAAATTGCTTATAACCCTCAGAGCTACTCACTTGGTTGTAACAAAAGAAAAATTTTTGTGGTTTTATATATATACAGTTTAATTTTTATATAATGGTGGCCAGGGACACTATTTAATGGCTAATTGTATGAGTTGGACCCAGGTCAAAGTCCCAGATGAGGCATGGGTAGTGTGTTTGTCTTACAGAACCGGTTCTCTATCACTTCTAGAACAAGTGGTCTCAAATTAATGATGGAAAACTGCTTATCCTCAGAGCTACTCACTTGGTTGTAACAAAACAAAATTTTTTGTGGTGTTTTATATATACAGTTTCATTTTTATATAATGGTGGCCAGGGACACTATTTTATGGCTAATTGTATGAGTTGGAGCCAGGTCCAAGTCCCAGATGAGGCATCGGTAGTGTGTTTATCTTGCAGAACCGGTTCTCTATCACTTCTAGAACAAGTGGTCTCAAATTAATGATGGAAGACTGCTTATCCTCAGAGCTACTCACTTGGTTGTAACCAAACAAAATTTTTTGTGGTGTTTTATATATCATCATCATTGTCAACCATTATCAATCCACTGCTGGACGAAGGTCTCCCCAAATTTCCTCCACAACGGTCTGTCTTGGGCCAGTCTCCTCCATGTCACTCCCGCATACTTTCGAATTTCATCCACCGATCTTCCATGTGGTCTTCTTCTGGGTCTTTTCTTGTCCCTTGGAATCCAATCTAAAATTTCGGCTGTCCATCGATGGTCTGTTCTTCTGGCAGTATGTCCAGCCCATTGCCATTTCAGGGATTTAACTCTGATCATGATGTCTTCCACTCTTGTCATTTTTCGGATCCACGTGTTCCTCTTCTTATCTCTCCTGGTTACACCAAGCATGCACCTCTCCATGCTCCTTTGAGTTGTCTGCAGCCTTTGTATGTCTCTTTTAGTTAAGGTCCACGTCTCTGCACCATACGTAAGCACTGGAAGGATGCATTGATCAAACACTTTTCTTTTTTAAGACATAATGGCATATTGCTCTTGAAAATTATGCTGTTTCTTCCAAAAGCTCTCCAGGCAAGTTTTGTACGCCGATTAATTTCTTCACCAATGTGACCCTCACTTGATATCTGCTGTCCAAGATAAACGTACGTGTCTGTTATCTCCAGCTTTTCTCCATCAATCGATAAATCCTCATTTCTTGTAAAAGCATTGTACATCACTTTTGTCTTCTGTAAGTTCATTTTTTATCCCACCTCTTTACTCTTGTCAGCAAGTTCCTGGATCATACTCTGCAGCTCTGATGGGGTAGTTGCAAAAATGACTATGTCATCAGCAAAACGAAGGTGGGTTAGATAATCTCCATTAATCTTTATCCCTTTGTTTTCCCAGTTCAGTGATTGAAAGACATTTTCCAATGTGGCATTAAAGAGCTTCGGAGATATGGTGTCACCTTGTCTCACTCCCTTTCCAATTTTTATGTGTGTTGTATTTTCAAACAGCCGAATCTTTGCACTTGCATTTTCATAGATGTTATTAATAATATTAATGTATGCATCTTTAATACCGCAGGATTTCAGAGCCATTGCAACTGCTGATGGTTTCACCGAATCAAAGGCTTTTTCATAATCGATAAAAGCCATGCACAATGGAAGTTCATATTCCCTCGCTCTTTCAATTAGTTCTCTCAGTACGTGGATATGATCTATTGTGCTGTAGCCACTCCTGAATCCAGCTTGTTCTCTCGGTTGAGCCATGTCCAGTGTCACCTTCAAGCGGTATGAAAGAACTTTAGTGAAGATCTTATAAACCACTGATAGGAGGCCGATAGGTCTGTAGTTCCTGAGATCCTCAATGTCACCTTTTTTATGTAGCAAGATCATTGTAGCGTTGTTCCAATCCTCAGGAATTTTCCCTTCATTAAGGCATCGAGTGAAAATTTGGGCGAGTACTGTTTCGATTTCTCCACTTGCTTCTTGTATGATGTCTACAGTAATTCCATCTTCTCCTGGAGCTTTTCCCCGCTTCATGTTCTTGATTGCATGTGCAACTTCTGCTGGAAGGACTGGAAGAACTCTGGTACTGGTACCTTTCATGATGTCTGGAGTACATGTATCATCTCTTTCATATAATTTGGAGTAGAAATCTTTCACTCTTGTCAAAATTTCGCCTCTATTTCTTGTTACAGAACCATCTTCTTTTCTCAGTGCCATAATCTGTTTTTTCCCCTTACTGAGATGTCCCTTTGCTATCTTTAGGCTTTGGTTGTTTTCAATTGCTTTCCTTACTAGTTCACAGTTGAATTTCCTTACGTCTTCAGTGATACTTTTTCATACTGTTTTGCATAGCTCTATATATTCCCCTTTGGAAGTCACATCTTCTTTAGTTGTCCTCACTCTTCTTTTTTGCATCAACATTTTGGTTTTTCCTGATAATTTGTTCACATGCAATTTGTTCTTAGACCCAGCTAATTTTGTTGCTGTTTCCATAAGAGCTTTGGTTACTTTTCTGTTAACTTCAGAAATATCCACTTCTTCCAATGTTAGGCCTTCTAAAGCAGAGAATCTGTTCTTCAGTTCCAACTTGAAGGTATTATGGTGTTTTTTAAGGTTGGTTATGTCAATACATTTTGTTTGTCTTATGAGCTTGCTACATTCGAGTTTAGTGTTGAGGTGCATCTTACATCTCACCAATCTATGGTCACTGCCTGTGTTGAACTTGTTTAGCACACTGCAGTCTTCTATGACGAATTTTTTGTTACACATAATAAAATCAATTTCACTTGTCGTCCCATTTGGATGTCTCCATGTCCATTTCCTGTGTGGCTTTTTCTTGAAAAAGAGTTCAAGAAGAAAAACCCTTCTGCCTCTGCAAACTCTACGAGAGTATTTCCACGCTGGTTTCTGTTGCCGTGACCGAATTTACCTACTGAAGTTTCATTCTGTTGCCTTTGCCCTATTTTTGCATTGAAATCTCCCATAATTATCTTCAAGTGCTGCTTACCTTTATTGTTTAGATCACGAATTTCCTCATAAAATTCTTAAATTTCTTCTTCAGCATGACTTGTGGTGGGTGCATAAGTTTGAATAATCTGAGCCTGGTATCTTCTCGAGAGTTGGATAAGGAGTCGTGCAGCTCTGTCAGAGGAACTTTCAACTTCTACAACTTTATCCTTTAGTTTCTTGTTTATTATAAATCCAACACCACTAGTTCTGCCAGTATCTGTCCCACGATAGTAGAAGAGATGTCCACTTTTCAGTTCAATGAGATCTTCTCCTTTTCTCCTTACCTCACTTAGCCCGACGATGTCCCACTTGATCCTTTGTAGTTCCTCATCCAATTCAAGAAGCCTTGAATCAGAAGATAGGGAGCGTCCGTTATACGTTGCCAAGGTCAGCATCAGATGGCAGCCTAGTCCGGTCCTCCGGGGATTCTTAGCACCCTCTGCCTTCATGTCGCACTGGCCGCTGCCTTGGCCAGGTACATTCCAGCTGCCGGAGACTGAGGGCCAAGATTTAAGTTGTGGAGTCATTTTGGAGGGGTTTGGCCATAACTCACCACGCTGGCCAAGCGGGTTGGTGAGTGTGGGATAGCATTTCCTCTAATCCCGATGGTATAGTTATACCGCTATTGGCGGTCGTCAGAGCCCCTTTAGTGTTAACAGGATGTACCACGAGAAGGCGGGGTTGACATTTGTCAAGGAGAGGCTGTGATGTTACGCATCACCTGACCTTACATCCCTTTACAGTTTAATTTTTATATAATGGTGGCCAGGGACACTATTTAATGGCTAACTGTATGAGTTGGACCCAGGTCCAAGCCCCAGATGAGGCATGGGTAGTGTGTTTGTCTTGCAGAACCGGTTCTCTATCACTTCTAGAACAAGTGGTCTCAAATTAATGATGGAAAATTGCTTATCCTCAGAGCTACTCACTTGGTTGTAACAAAACAAAATTTTTTGTGGTGTTTTATATATACAGTTTCATTTTTATATAATGGTGGCCAGGGACACTATTTAATGGCTAATTGTATGAGTTGGACCCAGGTCCAAGTCCCAGATGAGGCATGGGTAGTGTGTTTATCTTGCAGAACCGGTTCTCTATCACTTCTAGAACAAGTGGTCTCAAATTAATGATGGAAAATTGCTTATAACCCTCAGAGCTACTCACTTGGTTGTAATAAAACAAAATTTTTGTGGTGTTTTATATATGCAGTTTAATTTTTATTTAATGGTGACACTATTTAATGGACAATATTTAATGGCTAATTGTATAAGTTGGACCCAGGTCCAAGTCCCAGATGAGGCATGGTTAGTGTGTTTATCTTGCAGAACCGGTTCTCTATCACTTCTAGAACAAGTGGTCTCAAATTAATGATGGAAAACTGCTTATCCTCAGAGCTACTCACTTGGTTGTAACAAAACAAATTTTTTTGTGGTGTTTTATATATGCAGTTTAATTTTTATATAATGGTGACACTATTTAATGGACAATATTTAATGGCTAATTGTATGAGTTGGACCCAGGTCCAAGTCCCAGATGAGGCATGGTTAGTGTGTTTATCTTGCAGAACCGGTTCTCTATCACTTCTAGAACAAGTGGTCTCAAATTAATGATGGAAAACTGCTTATCCTCAGAGCTACTCACTTGGTTGTAACAGAACAAAATTTTTTGTGGTGTTTTATATATACAGTTTAATTTTTATATAATGGTGGCCAAGGACACTATTTAATGGCTAATTGTATGAGTTGGACCCAGGTCAAAGTCCCAGATGAGGCATGGGTAGTGTGTTTATCTTGCAGAACCGGTTCTCTATCACTTCTAGAACAAGTGGTCTCAAATTAATGATGGAAAATTGCTTATAACCCTCAGAGCTACTCACTTGGTTGTAACAAAACAAAAATTTTTGTGATGTTTTATATATGCAGTTTAATTTTTATATAATGGTGACACTATTTAATGGACAATATTTAATGGCTAATTGTATAAGTTGGACCCAGGTCCAAGTCCCAGATGAGGCATGGGTAGTGTGTTTGTCTTGCAGAACCGGTTCTCTATCACTTCTAGAACAAGTGGTCTCAAATTAATGATGGAAAATTGCTTATAACCCTCAGAGCTACTCACTTGGTTGTAACAAAACAAAAATTTTTGTGGTGTTTTATATATACAGTTTAATTTTTATATAATGGTGGCCAGGGACACTATTTAATGGCTAATTCTATGAGTTGGACACAGGTCCAAGTCCCAGATGAGGAATGGGTAGTGTGTTTATCTTGCAGAACCGGTTCTCTATCACTTCTAGGACAAGTGGTCTCAAATTAATGATGGAATATTGCTTATAACCCTCAGAGCTACTCACTTGGTTGTAACAAAACAAAAATTTTTGTGGTGTTTTATATATACAGTTTAATTTTTATATAATGGTGGCCAGGGACACTATTTAATGGCTAATTGTATGAGTTGGACCCAGGTCCAAGCCCCAGATGAGGCATGGGTAGTGTTTTTATCTTGCAGAACCGGTTCTCTATCACTTCTAGGACAAGTGGTCTCAAATTAATGATGGAATATTGCTTATTACCCTCAGAGCTACTCACTTGGTTGTAACAAAACAAAAATTTTTGTGGTATTTTATATATACAGTTTAATTTTTATATTTATTCTTGTGATATCATGTACTTATGTAAATTTACTTAAATGAAAACACTTATATTAAAAATGTTGAAATTCGTTTTATTGGTGTATCATTAGAAACACTAGTACAAACACGCTAGCTTTCATAACCATGGTTGGCTTCTTCAGGCATAAATATTCCAATGCAAAAACAAAAACAAACAAAAAACAGAGTTCCAGTTATGAATTCAAAAATAGATGTTTGCTATAGATATTATAGAACGTGCGCGTCATATTCTAGATGTGTGATTAGGAGCGCGCATATTAATGAGCGTGCGGCATACATGTGGGAGGTCCATTGACGTTTCCTCATTACATATCCCGTGACTGGATAGGATTTCTATAGTTTCTCCGAGGAGGGTGGCTTTGGTGGTTGTGTATCGTGCTATTTTCTTTATTTGTCCCCACAGAGGTGTTGCAGAGTTGTTGGCGATTTAACGCGCTAGTGCCGTAGTGAGGTCCTCTTTTGACATCGCTTTGATGTTCCTGGAATCTTAGTCTCACAGACCTCTTGGTCATGCCCACATAGTTCTTGTTTGTTCTGTCGAGGTACAAGAGGGGTATAGTATATACTCCCGCATCTTCCTGGTCCACGGCGGCATTTTTTGTTGATGCGAGACAAGATGCTATTGTCCTAGGTGCGGTAATCCCTATGCAGAAACCAAGTTTTTTTAGGGAATTTTTTAAGAAATATGTAAAGCCTGGTACATACTGGCATGAGCCTATGTATTGTAGTTTTTGGGTGGGGCATATGGTGCCACGGGATGCGAGTTTAGACTTCGTCTGGTGTATGACCTGATCGACCATGCGCGCTCCTAATCACACATCTAGAATATGACGCGCACGTTCTATAATATCTATAGCAAACTTCTATTTTTGAATTCATAATTGGAACTCTGTTTTTGCTTTGGAAAACTTATGTCTGAAGAAGCCACCCGTGGTGGTGAAAGCTAGCGTGTTTGTACTAGTGTTTCTAATGCTACACCAATAAATGGATTTCAGCGTTTTTAGTATTACTGGTGTATGCCTACCCGATTCTTCCATTGGAAACACTTATTTTTGTATATATATTATAACCATATGTTTTGTAATGTTCCACCCAGACAATCAGTTCTGTTGTTGAAAGATGGAACTGATGTCGTAATCAGCTTGGCATTGTAGAACCGAACATGGAAATTATTAAAGGTGGATGCCCTCACGGAGCCAAACCATTTCTGGCTGCTGGAAGATACCGTTTCATAATGTGTAAGTGATTTATAGTTTTCAATGTATTTCAGAAATTCATCTCAGCTAATTAATTTTCTTCATGTTTTTTTTGTTTAAAAAACTTAGAAAACCAAGATGAACAATATTTCTGCTTATGAATTCAATAGACTAATTATTATATTCCACAGAAATGTAAGTGATAGTAAATAATTTCATGATAGCAATAGATTTCACAATAGCAATAGTGCAGTATGGCTCTTTAGGGAAATAATGAAACAAAAATTACTCTAATACTGTACAAAAAGGTTATTAGCAATGCACTTTGCAAGATAACTGTGCTAAAAAGATAATTGCAAACAATTTTGAATATCTTCTGAAAAAAAGTGGTAATCATTGGCTTTAGCCATTTTTGTGTGGTGTATGTGGTTAAAAAAATAAGAATCAAATCACATAAACAAAAAAAAGGTTTCCAATAATGTAACATTTCAATGGTGCAGTTTAACTGAACTAATAAAGCTCCATGTATGCAAACAGAAATTTCCACATACAGCACAGAACATGATGGATGCATGTGGTATAATAGCTGGTCATAAAAATCATGAAAGTCACGAATTTAAAATAGATTCGTGAAAAAATCACGAATTAAAAAAAGAGTCATCAAAAATCATGAAGATTGCTTTGGGGTCCTGAATTTATTTTTAGTAATTGTTCATTTTCTGGAAAAAATCTTAATTCCCAATGCACCGACCACATAAGGCGTAAATGTGGTTTCCATCAGAGGAGACTTTAGATCTTTTGGGGCCCTAGGTGCTAAAAGGTTTAGGGGCCCCCACCCCCTTCTTATCCCTTCAGAAGTTTTCATCCATCAGATTAACAAAAAAAAAAAAAAAAAAAAAAAAAAAAAGGCTGGAGGGGGGGGGATCAAGAAAAAGGTTTTTACACTTTTTTAAAATGCTATCGTTTCCTATTATTAGAACGTTCTATAAGAAACAGTGCTAGTGTAATAATTTTGTCTGTCCGTGCACATGGAACTTTTTGATTTTAGATCTATCTCAAAAATTATTTTTGCGGCTAATAGGAAATCAATAGATATTAAATTTGGCACTTTTAATATCCCATATGCTTCATGCACTGCAGTTATCAGAAACAGAAGCATAAAAATTAAATGCAAAAGATCCGGTTTGAAAATGGAAAAGTAGGAACTACAGGTTTTTGTGTAAGAGTATCGTTGAAACTTTTTATTGCCTTTTCAAAAGCTAGTTTTAAGTCGATTTAAGGAATAGAAAAGGTGAGAATACTTGATGATTATCAGTATTAAACCAAGGGAGCAGAAAGTAATGAGAAAATGTTGTTGCAATACCATATAAATTAACACTATTAAATAAGATCGTGTGATATTCTCAAATTGCTTTATTTTTTCAGCCTAAATATTAATAACTCTTTTGGTTTAAGATGGTTTAGAGGGATTAGAGCCGAGAAAGAACTTGATTATATTAAGAAGAATTATCCTACGAAGAATATTTCTTTCTTCATTGATAATCCTACGACGAAGAAAAAAACAATTAACAGCAAACACGCCCGATCACCAGGAAAGTTTTTTATAAGTACTCCTCATCGCAACTCGGGAAGAAGGTGGGAAGGTTGCAACACAGATGTGTTCCCTGGGCAGGAAGTAGCATGAAAGCAATATATAGCACAGCAGGGCAGTTAAGAATTCGCCTTAAACAATGAAAAGTGTTGGAAGCGTGAATACCTTCTTTACCAACCCCTGAAAGGAACTCAAAATTATTTTAACCGTTCCTTTCAATATAAGTACATTGATAAGAACTCCAAAATTCGGAATATCAGCAACAGCAAGAAAAAAATATTATTAATATGAGAAAGTAAAATATCAATTGACAATACAAAGTAGTCACTTAAAGGATTCATTTGCTTCAGTCCGTGAAAACCAAAACTTAAAATCCAATTATATTAATAATCTAAAGCAACTTATGGGATTTTACTAGGAAATTTTTTCATTAATAGCAAATTTTCGGATAAAACTCTTCTCCTTCTTCAGGCTGTCTTGTTGTTGTCACTTTTTACTTGTCACTATCACGGTTACGGTTTACCTAAAGAAGGAGAAGAGTTTTCTCCGAAAATTTGCTATTAATGAAAAAATTTCCTAATAAAATCCCATAAGTTGCTTTAGATTATTAATTCAATTAAACTAGGAAGCCATTTCTCAACATGAGCTTTATTCAAAGAATTAGAACAGAGTATGGGTCAGATACTTGGCAAACAATCAAGAAAGTTCAACATGCTACATTGAAGATGGAAAGATCCATAGCTCAAATCAAGTTCCTGAAAAATTGCAAGGTAATAAACTTTATTCCAAATTCATTTAGACTTAGTACAAGGTAAACCGTAACCGTGATAGTGACAAGTAAAAAGTGACAACAACAAGACAGCCTGAAGAAGGAGAAGAGTTTTCTCCGAAAATTTGCTATTAATGAAAAAATTTCCTAGTAAAATCCCATAAGTTGCTTTAGATTATTAATTCAATTAAACTAGGAAGCCATTTCTCAACATGAGCTTTATCCAATTATATGTTTTCGGGGCCCCTCAAACAGTGAGCCCTAGGCGTGCGCCTAGGGCTCCTAGCCAGAAATCCGCCCCTGGTTTCCATGTAATGATTCAAGTGTGGAAAAAGGGGCACTTCTGCACTTTTTGATCTCAAAATTGTAAACAACATTATGAATGGAAACTCACAAAGGAAAAAAATATCGTAGCATAGAAATACATCATACATGTACCTAATACTGTTTACAAAATTTTAAGATCAATTTAGCAATTTAAATTGTGCTGCTTTATGGAGTCGTGACAATTTTTAGGTGTAAATGTTAAAGAAGGGTGTGTAATGATATCTTGTAGAACAATGGTATTTCAGCTTGCTTTTAAGTATACTCAAAGTATGATGAGTAGATTTGTTTTACTAGCAGAATGGCAAGGGAGGCACTTTTTCCATACGAAAAAAGAGAGTGCATAATGTTCTCTTTCTTTAGTGTATGTGTGTGCATGTGCATATATTGCTGCCTTAGAGATATATATATATATATAGAGAGAGAGAGAGAGAGAGAGACAGAAGTCTTTGAAAAGTGGTCATGAAAATTTTTTAGTGGTCGTGAAATTATGTTTTTTAAATTTGGTAGACACCTTGTATAATGTTGAATAAAAGAATTCTCTATATTTACTGGAAATAGAATTTGCTATATTTATTGCTTTTTTTTATTTATTTATTTTCGTTTTGGGGTGCGAGATCCGTAAACATATATTTTTACATTTTTTTTTCAGTTTACAATCCTCCCTTGATTTTTTTTTAAACCTTAAACTTGTGGGGAAGAAATATTCCTCATAAATACATGGTATATTCATTCTAGTATAATTATAATTAATCATCTTCTGATTGCTGCTAGGAGAATATCCCTCTGGATTGCTGTAGTTTACTGTCACCATGTAATAGCATATAATAAAACTTAACAATTACATCACCCTGGGGGGGGGGGGGGTGTCGGATCAAACAAGCATCTCCTGATTTCCATGCGAGCATGCTATCCGATATACCACCAAGGACAGCAAAGTTCCAAATAATTGAAGCTAAGCAATTACTGCTTAAGAATATGAACAGCTTCAGATATTTACTAGCTGAAACAAATCCTGCATTATTGTAATGTCCTAAATCACCAGTACCTCAGATAAGGAAATCAAAGGGAAAATATTCATTGTACTTATGTCATACTCCATGTATGACATATACATATGTATACACAGTGCGTCAAAGAATTTTTAAGAGTGGCTCTAGATTTCAGCCTACGGTGGCGCCACTAGTGTAATCACGAATTCGTTATAAACCGTGACCATCTGCTTGCTTTCTGCCAAAAGTACTGCGCAGTTGTTAAAGTAACTCAAACGAAACGGGCGTTCATTAGAGAAGTAAATTTTTTTTCATGTTGAATTATTAAGATGGAACAAAAGGCTGTTATTAAATTTAATGCAAAACTTGGTAAAAGTGCCTCAGAAACGTACTAAACGATGAAACAAGTTTACGGTGAGTTCTGTTTAAGTAGATCAAATGTTTTCCTGTGGCACAAACGTTTTTGGACAGAAGAGATACGCTGGAAAATGATAAACATACCGGAAGACCAAGTTCTTCTAGGACACCTGAGATTATTGAAAAAGTGTGTGATTTCGTAGAAAACAATCGATGTGCGTCACTAAGAATGATGGAAGAGTCTGTAAACATCAACAAAGAAACGATTCGAACCATCCTGCATGAAGATTTGGGCAAAACAAAAGTCTGTGCAAAATTTGTTCCACACACGTTAACCAATGAACAAAAATCAAGGAGAAATGCACATTGCAGAGACATCATTTCAGCCGCTGAAAATGATCCAAACTTCTTAAAATCAATTGTTACAGGTGATGAAACATGGTGTTTTCAATATGATCCTAAGATAAAGTGACAAAGTGTGGAATGGAAGTCACAAAACTTTCCACAAGCCAAAAAAAACAAGAAAAGTTCGATCGAAAATCAAAACAATGCTCATTACATTCTTCGATAATAAAGGTATTATCCACAAAGAATTTGTTCTAAGTGGACAAACAATTACCAGTGAGTTTTATTAAAATGTTTTGAGGCGTTTGATGGGCAGAATTCGTCGCATTCGTCCAGAATATCGGGATGAAAACAGTTGGTGTTTGTTGCCCGATAATGCACCCAGTCACACCTCACTTCTTGTTCGTAGATTTTTGGTGAAAAATAGCGTCTATGTGTTGAATCATCCACCGTATTTACCTGATTTAGCACCCTGCGACTTTTCTTTATTCCCAAAACTCAAAATGACGTTAAACGGGTGTTATTTTGATGATATTTCGACCATACAAACAGCTTCGACGCGTGCTTTGGAGGCAATTCCGCAAAGTGAACTGGAACAGACATTCGAATCATTATTAAATCGCTGTAACAAGTATATTGAAGCCGGAAGGACTTATTTTGAATAAAAAAACCAAAACAAATTATAATTTCTTGTTTCTATTTCATTTTACAGACCCACTCTTAAAAATTCTTTGCCGCACTGTGTATATACGAAATGCTTCAATAATTATTGAAACAGCAATCAGAATATTATTAATTATAATTATATGAATATACCATGTATTTATGAGAAATATATTTCTTCCTCATGAGTTAAGGTTTAGGGGGATTTAAAGTGGAAAAAAATGTAAAAATATATTTTTAAGAGTCTTGCACCCCAAAACTCAAGAAAAGGAAAAACAGCAATAAATATAGAGAATTCTAGCAAAAATGATTTTGTTTTTATTTTCTAAACTGTAGGACCCCATGAAGATGTGGGGCCTTAGGTGACCACCTCAGTTGCCCCTTATTGTCCAGCTGTCCCTGGTACTACACAACCATGTACTAATAATGAACAATGCAGTGATTTGTTAACACTTGGAAAATTGTTAGTAAATCAGTGAAAGGTATTGATGTGTGCCAGTGATATTGGCAGTAAATCATGTAATCCCCTTTTTTAAAGGCTATTTCACCTTTCGCTGTGGAATTGAAGAATGCCAATGTGTTTAACTTCTACAAATACAGTTTCAGGAGTGATATTGGTAACTAAATGGAAGTTAATTTAATTGCTGCATTATGAAAAATTCTGGAAAGATAAGTTGTCATTTTATTTTTGCAGACTTTGTCTTCTTCATGGATTTGTGTATTGCTTTTCTACTGATATGTGTCAAAAAATGAGCTAGTTACCATATGTTCTGTTACCTTGACTCTAGTGTACCTTTGGGTATAAACCACATAAGAGTTCAAAGAAAAAAAAACACTTTTAATAAGGTATTCCATGCTGGCTTATTGTACATAAAGTGTTTCAGGAAAGCTTTTACCCCCCTGAGTTTGCAGCTAGTTTTATTACAGAGGGCAGAATGTGATGCTTTGTGCTTGGTGTTTTAAATGAACAACAGATACCATAGTATTTCACAAAAGTAAATGTCAGGCCCTGAAATTTACTCTTTGTCAATATTACTGATCTTGGTGTAAGGTTTCTTTGTTTTTTAAATTTCTATATGACACTACAGAATAAGTGGTTTCAAGTAACATGTTATTAATGTTGATGTGAAGCCAACGTAGTGTAGATTGGTTCTGAAAATTTGCCTAGGTGGTCTACTGTATAAGAACGTGGGTGAAGTATCAGAGCCAGACTGCTTAGTTCATAATCATTCATTTTACTTCTATTGCCAGTTTTGAAGTCTTCTATGTGTGACATCTTAAACACAGTGCACATGAACAATTTTGAAAATATCACATGCAGTATTTATGGGAAAATTTGTTTCATTCACTTTCTATGAAAAGTAATTGAGATTTGTTTGTATTTTTACTCAGTATTTTCACTCTCCCTACTTATTCAGACAACAATTCACTGACAAAAGAAACTAGTGATTTCCACCAAGAAAAGGTTGTTGATATTAAGGGCAGTGATGTAGAAGCTGAAAGTAATCACTGCCTAAAACTTTAACAACCTGATGCAGAAGCTGAAAGTCATGACTGCCTAAAACTTTAACAACCTGATGCAGAAGCTGAAAATCATGTAGCATGAGCAAATTGTGCTGTTTCTTTGTTTTTCTGTTGTTGTTTTACATATTTTTTATTGGTACTGAAGTTTTAGGCAGTGAAACCTGTTCAGAGGCCCATATTACTAATTGGCAAATTCTGTAATGCAAAGATTACTCTTTTAGTAGATGAAGTATTTAAATATTCAGTCAGATTATACACATGCAACATTTCTGTAGGTCAGCATATGTGCTGAAAATGCATTGTTAATATTGCATCACAATATTTGTAAAAAGCTGTGTAAATATAAAATATATTTTTAAACTAATCCTAAAGTATATTTTTAAACTAACCTAATATGGAAAAGAAACTAAATTCAGAAGAGTTCATTTTTTACAGACACCCTTCTGATGCATGTACACTCTTTCTCAAGTCCAACCATAATGCTTATTTGAATTATTATTTATAATGTGTGAAGTTCAAGTTTTCCTGGAATCCTACATACTGACATATTGTCTTCAGAATCATAACAGCAAGTTTCAGTATATGTTCCGTAGAATGTATGTTTCGCAAGGCTTGTGATCTGTGCTGTCACCTTTTACTAAAACTGCTTCAATAGATCATTTGATTTTTCAGGTAAGTTGTGCCTCAAACAAATCTATTTCTCATTTTTAAAACCTGCATTATATACTTTTACTGTGGACCTATAAACTGCCAAATTTTGTCCATTGGGCCAGTGGCGGAAGTGGATGATGCATTGGATTTGAGTTTGTTGCAATAATGACGTAACTGCTTTCATGTAATGCCCACATTTCCGTGGCTACGGCTATCACTTGATGGACATTATATAAAATTTTAATACATTGACAGTGTTTTGATAGTTTTTTTCTTTTTTTGTTCTGTATGGAAAGTTATTCAAGCATGTAGTACCTACCTCAACATGCCTCAGTACATTTCACTAAATAAAAAAAGAAACAGGAAAAAAGTTTTCTTTAAAATTTTATAGGACAGAAGTGGTGCTGTCACCTAATAATAAATTCAATATATAACCTTTTTTGTTAACGTACTGCTATGGCTTAGTGTGTTAGTATCCATAGAACTGTGACTGGGAGCAGTAAGAAAAATTAAACAAAGGACTTAAGCAATGCATGCACCATTGAACTTTGATAAGACTCACAGCAGGGTCACCTGTTGCTGGTGATGTAATGATATTTTTATATTACATAACTCTTAAAGATCACACAGTTATTTGGAAATATAAAAAATATGAAGGTTATATCAAGTGATATTAGCCTTGCACAATACATAAGATTTAAACTTTCAATTTACTTCCGATATTGGAGGTTATATTATTTAACGTGCATTAATGCATTTGCATTTTTGAACTTCACTTTTAGTTGGTAAAGTTCGATGAACACTTACCGCACGTGGGGCTTGGCTTTCAATTCATATTTCCGTTATGTGGATGCGGCACGGGGGTTTTTCATTTGGCCACGGGTCCGCTTCTTTTTTTTTTTTTTTTCCGTTGGAATTTATTTTGCCTCATCACCAAATGAGTTTTTTTCCTTTGCTGCATCCTCATTTACTTCAATATTTATTCATATCCGAGTACTTTCGGTAATACTCCTTTACCGTCTTCGAGGGGACGTTTTGCTCCGACTAGCACGGACCGTGTCAGCTGGGCATTTCGGTGGTTCTCGCGGGCTGCTTCTGTCATCGGCTATCGCTTCTTCTTGGGCGTTGTGGTGCCATCTCTTGTTGGTCAGTGATCTCATTTTTCGAACTTTTTCATTTTTTTTGCTCAATTTTAATTAAATTTCTCCAGCTGTTTCTCAAATTATTAGGGTCATTATGGTTGCAAACTTTTGTCCTATTTTTTTTCAATCATTACCGACTCTGCTATTCTGAGGTGTTTTTCGGATATACAGCTTTTAATGATTTTTATATTTTCGAATTTAGGATATTTTTGGTTATCCAGACAGTATTGGATAAGTGCTGTTTTTTCTTCTTTTTTCTGCCAGTTTTTTACGTGTTGTTTTAATCTGTGTTTAAGCTTATTTTTGGTACTTCCTATATAAGCCATTGGAGGATTTTCAGTAATAGGAATTGAGTAAATACCTGCTTTTTCTAACATTTTTATTTTTTCATTATTTTTTATTACTATATTTTTGATGGTATTTACTTTTCCTCCAATTTGAATGTTATGCTTTTTACAAATATTATTAATTTCATTGGTAGTACCTTTTATGTAAGGAAAACCATTTAAATATTTGACTTCTTTTTTATTTACTACAGCATTATTTTTTATTTTCTTTACTACTTCTGTGTCCCATTTTTTTATTAAATGGTTAGGATAACCAAAGCTGCCTGCAATTTTTTTTTATGAATTTGATTTCTTCATTGATGAACTGACTATTTTCAGAATGCGTATATGCTCTTTTAATTAAGGTTTTTATACTATTGCATTTTTGAGGATAAGGATGTGCGGAATTGTACGGGATTAGGACCGGAACAAATGAACTTTTCCGATAAACCCTGTATAGTAACTTATCTGTGGATTTGATAACATGTACATCCAAAAAGGCTAATGCATTATTTTTTTCTATTTCAACAGTGAGTTCTATAGTTGGATATAAAGCGCTGTAACATTTTGTTAATTTTTTTAATTCTTCTTCGTTCAGTTTTGATAGAATGAAAATATCATCCACGTATCGACAGTACACTTCTGGTTTTTCTTCCATACGATGCAGGACATTTTCTTCAATTTCGTTCATCACAACCTCAGCATATAGAGTTGATAATGGTGAGCCCATTGGGCCTCCTGAATTTTGCTTGAATATTTTGTTCTTGTATGTAAAAATATTATTTTCATATAAATAGACTAAAACTTTTTTGAATTCATGAATTTGTGTGTTATTTAAAATTTTAAGATTTTGCAACTTCTTAATGATAATTTCAATAGCTTCTGGAACAGGAGAGCTTGGATATAATGCTTTAACATCCATGCTTGCCATATTTAAGTCCTTTAAGCCAGTTTTTACATTTTTAATTTTCTCTATAAATTCATATATTGTCGATACGTGGATGATATTTTCATTCTATCAAAACTGAACGAAGAAGAATTTAAAAAATTAACAAAATGTTACAGCGCTTTATATCCAACTATAGAACTCACTGTTGAAATAGAAAAAAATAATGCATTAGCCTTTTTGGATGTACATGTTATTAAATATACAGATAAGTTACTATACAGGGTTTATCGGAAAAGTTCATTTGTTCCGGTCCTAATCCCGTACAATTCAGCACATCCTTATCCTCAAAAATGCAATAGTATAAAAACCTTAATTAAAAGAGCATATACGCAATCTGAAAATAGTCAGTTCATCAATGAAGAAATCAAATTCATAAAAAAAAATTGCAGGCAGCTTTGGTTATCCTAACGTTTAATAAAAAAATGGGACACAGAAGTAGTAAAGAAAATAAAAAATAATGCTGTAGTAAATAAAAAAGAAGTCAAATATTTAAATGGTTTTCCTTACATAAAAGGTACTACCAATGAAATTAATAATATTTGTAAAAAGCATAACATTCAAATTGGAGGAAAAGTAAATACCATCAAAAATATAGTAATAAAAAATAATGAAAAAATAAAAATGTTAGAAAAAGCAGGTATTTACTCAATTCCTATTACTGAAAATCCTCCAATGGCTTATATAGGAAGTACCAAAAATAAGCTTAAACACAGATTAAAACAACACGTAAAAAACTGGCAGAAAAAAGAAGAAAAAACAGCACTTATCCAATACTGTCTGGATAACCAAAAATATCCTAAATTCGAAAATATAAAAATCATTAAAAGCTGTATATCCGAAAAACACCTCAGAATAGCAGAGTCGGTAATGATTGAAAAAAATAGGACAAAAGTTTGCAACCATAATGACCCTAATAATTTGAGAAACAGCTGGAGAAATTTAATTAAAATTGAGCAAAAAAATGAAAAAGTTCGAAAAATGAGATCACTGACCAACAAGAGATGGCGCCACAACGCCCAAGAAGAAGCGATAGCCGATGACAGAAGCAGCCCGCGAGAACCACCGAAATGCCCAGCTGACACGGTCCGTGCTAGTCGGAGCAAAACGTCCCCTCGAAGACGGTAAAGGAGTATTACCGAAAGTACTCGGGTATGAATAAATATTGAAGTAAATGAGTATGCAGCAAAGGAAAAAAACTCATTTGGTGATGAGGCAAAATAAATTCCAACGGAAAAAAAAAAAAAAAAGGAAGCGGACAAGTGGCCAAATGAAAAAACCCCCGTGCCGCATCCACATAACGGAAATATGAATTGAAAGCCAAGCCCCACGTGCGGTAAGTGTTCATCGAACTTTACCAACTAAAAGTGAAGTTCAAAAAATGCAAAAGATTTAAACAGTTTTCAGAAATATAGCATGAAAACCTCTTTATGGTTTTGTTAACACTTTATTGAATAAATATTGTTTAGTTCAGCTTTTTACAGTATATGCTGGGCCGAAAAGTTGAGTTTCATGAACACTCAGTCTAGATTTATGAATGGGTAGTGGATAATGTTCATATTTCACATTAACAGAATTACATTTTTATAGATATGCCAATTTGACATATATTTTAACATGATGTTTTATATGATGCCCAAATAAGCTATAAGCATAAAGTTTCTTATAATATACCCATAAAAATCATTGTACACAGTTGTTGCAATGAAAAAAGTGATGAACTGTACATTATGTTACATTAGCGTATATACAGTAGATTGTACGAGCTGTACTGTGAGGTAAAAACTTTTTTGTTAAAAGGACATATACACTGGTGGAAAGTGAAAAAAGAACACCAAGAAGGAGACTTCTGATACCAACGAAATTTATACAGCATAATAACAGAATACAGAGGATAACGTGATCAAAACATTATGGCAAAATACAGCTGTATTTGCTGGTAAACTGAAAAATAACATTTCCATGTAACATGGTTAGTACGAGGTTGAACCGCCATGAACTGCGCCACACTGTGCAATTCTGGCATGGAGTCTGTCGTACAGATGTTGGATGTAAGTTTGGGGTATTGAGTTCCAAGCATCCTCAACCTGGACGCGTAAATCAGGGGATGGTCGTGGAGACCGGATAAGTCGTCCCATAAAATCCCACACGTGCTCAATGGGGGACAAATCCGGTGAACGTGCAGGCCATGGAAGTTAAGTTGTCTTACACGCTGAAGTGCATGTTGCATTGCACGTGCTGTGTGTGGGCGTGCGTTATCTTGCTGGAAAACACCACAATGGACCGATCGTACAAATGGCACAACAACGGGTTGACTAGAAACTCGTATAGCTGAGCATAAAGCAGCTATAAAAAATTGCTCCAACAAGACTGGATTAGATAGGCATGTTAGAGAAACTGGGCACAGCATGGATTGGAATTCCCTTAAAGTAATCAGTTTCCAAAGCAATTTCCAAAAAAGAAAACTGAAAGAAGGAATAGAGATTGAGAAAAAACAAAATTCCATCATCAATGACTGCAAAGGATTTTCCCTGCCTAACATCTGGCAGGATTTGTTGGAAAAATAACCTAAACCGTCAAGGTTAACCGTAACCGTCAAGGTAAACCGTAACCGAGATAGTGTCAAGTAAAAAGTGACAACAAGTCAGCCTGAAGAAGGAGAAGAGTTTTCTCCGAAAATTTGCTATTAATGTAAAAAATTTCCTAGTAAATTCCCATAAGTTGCTTTAGAATATTAATTCAATTAAACTAGGAAGCCATTTCTCAACATGAGCTTTATTCAAAGGGTTGATGATGTTGTTGATGTAGGAGGTGCTGTTTAACGTACCCGGTATAAACACTAGTTGTGGACGGGAGTGATAGCTGATTGCTCCCCACACCAGGAGACCAGGTGTAGGCCCTGTGTGTCGCTGGCGGATGCAAGAAGGGTGGAGATGCTGCCCTGTGCGTCTGCAAACATGCATACGGCTATCGGAGGCTCCCAAGCAGAATCTGCTTTCATCGCTGAACACGACAGATCGCCATTGCGTTCTCCAGTGCAGATGTTGGCGATACCACTGCAGCCATTCCTGACGGTGGGCTGGAGTCAGAGGCACATGTGCACGTAGTCCTGCATCCAGTAGACGGTTGCGGATTGTTCGCACAGTCACCTTAGGTGCAACGGCAGCTCGGATTTGCATTTCAGTGGATGTTCTGCTTGACAACGCCGCTATTCTTATATGTCGATCGGTCCGCTCATCAGTCCGTCTGTGACTCCCGGTTCCACGTCTTCTCGTGTGGGAATGTTCCTCAAACCATCTACGCCACCATCGTACCACCACCGATACTTCCTGTCCAATTCGCTCCGCAATACGACGATACGACCACCCGGCCTCGCGGAGTCCGACTAGACGACCTCGCTCAGAGTCTGATAACTGCTGAAATCGTACACGTCTTCTATGTCCAGGCGTTGCAGCTTCTTCAGGGTCTTCGCACGTGTCTGTACGCCGACGACTGATTACATTCACTTTGCCATACTCCTTAAATACCACCGACGATAATTTGCATATTATGCCGTGCTGCGGCGTAAGCGTGCACTCGTTGGTCCCGAAATTAACATCACACCTACATAATCTCGACCCCATTATCATATGTAAATTTCATGATCATCTGCCAATTCCTTCTTGGTGTTCTTTTTTCACTTTCTGCCAGTGTATATTAAAGATGAGTGACACAAATAAATAGCAATGTTAGATTTCACATAAAATATGTGTCTTCATAAATGCATATGTAGAGAAAACCAGACTATGGGAAAAGATCAGTTGTCTATTAAACAAGTGATTTGTTTTTAAAGATAGTAATTCACATTGCAATTAAAATTTTGTGCTATTTTCTAAGCATGTTTGTCTCTTTTTTTTAAATGTTAAATTTGGTTTTGCTGTCCTTAATTTCATGTAGCTTAAGTCACTGCTCAGAATGGCATATCTAATTTGTTTTTCTTCTTTAATTTCAGGATGCTGCAGAATTCACAAAAAAAGTGCAGAGCATGAAAGAATATGCCTCATCTCATGCGACAGCACAAATAAAGCAAAAAGAAACAAAAGATGCTAATGTTGTGTTCCAGGAGATATTTGTCATTTTTAACTGTGCTGCTGGCAGATTACTACACATTTGAACTGAACTATCCAAAGAAATATCTCCCAGAAACAGCCACATGAGCCTTCTACACACTTGGCCAGAAGTATTACATACTAGGGCAAAAAGGCCATTGGCTCAATTAACAGCATCATAAAAAATTATAGAACCAAAAGAAATTCATATATTGTTTGGGAAACTAAATAAAAGTCTTACTAAAAATTAAAAAAAAAATTGTCAATGAATTATTTTGCTGGATAGTGGACTGTTTGTGTTTTATTTATATGAATTTTTTTTTACTCCTATTGAAGCAATATATTATTACTTTATGGGGAAAATTCCATTGGTAAACATGGTTCAACAATAATCCACAAACATCCAAAACATATTTCATCAAATACTACTAATTTATAAAGAGTACATTTAGCTTAAACAAATAAGTGTCTCAGATAAATCCATCCTTAGGAGAAGTTTCAAAATTTTCATTAGTTCATGCGGAGGAAAACGCATTTGGAATATATTTCTAATCCATAACAAACATTTGGAATTCAGTTTGCTGGAATGGTACACCTACATTTTACTGACAATGTTTTTTTTCCATGAGTTGTCCAGAAGGTGTTCAAAATATGTTTTGCATGTATCCCCAATGAATTCTGAAAGTGTTCCTATGTTCTTAATGTGTTCTTAAACTAGAATAGAATGCATTCTAAAATTTACTCCCAATATGTTCTAAATTCAAATACATTAAGGACACATCAAATGTGTTCTTAATCTGGCACAGAATGTGTTCTGCTTTTTATTGCCAATGTGTTCTGAATTGCAACACATTGGGAACACATTTCAGAAGACATTTAAGAATGTGTTCTCATAGGAACACATTGGGAATGCATTTCATTAATCTGTTCACAGCAAGAACGCATTGAGAACACATTGTGTTCTTGAACTGGAACAGAACACATTCTAAAACTTACTCCCAATGTATTCTAAATAAGAATGCATTGGGGACATATTAATGTGTTCTCAAATATGTTCTTAAAATGTGTTCCAAATATGTTCTAAATAAGAACGCATTAAAGTGTTCTTAATATGGCACACCTTGCGCTCTAAAATAAGGTCCTAATGTGTGCCAAGCATTTGCAGTGTGGTGTAGAAATCAAGGTTAGTACTTTTTCTTTCAGTTAATAAAAGACCAATTAATTCATGTTCCACACAAACAGGAAATGTCTCATCCTAGCTTTAGATTAATTGCGTTTCGTGTTCATACAAAATTGCTGATCGTTAGGCCTAATGTCTAAATGATCCCGCCAAGAGACTGTAATCGTGTACTTTTGTTTTCTAAAAAATTAAAACGCCTGGAACGTTTTAAGTATTGCGGAATAAATGTCAGTTAGGTATATAATTTAAGATTAAAACTGTGCCAACTGTAGCTCCGCCTTTTGTAACGAAAACAAAAAAGGTACAACTAAAGTTGTTTCGTAAGCTCCTACTGAACAACTAATGTCATTCTTTATGTACATGTTTAAAACATACTGAATAGGTGAGGAACTGTGGTTATATAATATAAATTTTAATGTATGATAGGTATTCAACGGAATATTTATTGCACGAGGTCTCTGCACTGTTGTGCTGCCCAGTTCTAAAATACCCTTATAATTCCTTAGCCTACAGTATTTTTTTCTCTCTCTTCTTAGGGCTTGGGTGTTTATAATCGAGTGAAGCTTTTTCAGTTACTGATGTGCTGCTGGGAATATTACTAGTTATATTTTCCTTTTCCCCAGATGCCCCTCTTCAAAGTATGGAATTGTAGTGGGATGAAAAAAGCTGTGGTGTTAGCTATATGGAAAGCCTGATTGAACAAGGCATAAGTTCCATTAAACTATAATGTACTATTTTTTTACATGAATATACACATATATAATTCACAAAATATAGGCCTATGCAGTACAATTCTTAAGTTGAAATTTAAAGTGTTTTCGTTATGAAACTGACATGTTTAATGGTAACGGATTTTAATTACAGATTCAGCTGTATGTTATTTATCAGGGAATAGATTTCAAATCTAAAAGCATGTATTATGTCTCACTTCAACAAGGTATAGGTTAATACATAGTTTTTATAAACAAAATTGTATCAACAGCATATACGCAGTCTTAGAAGTGTATGCATTTTATATTTCTTTTAAAAGAATTTAAAACGTGTATCATTTAGGATTATAACTTCTGTGCTCCAACAAAATTTTCGCATTTTTTAGCAACAGAATTTCAAAATATTAAAAATGTCATCACATTTGAGGGTCAGGGTGTTATGAAAACCTAAAGCATAGTTAATATTCTTTCTGCAACAGGTCTTCATCTAGGCTGTAGTACATCCAGTGGCTCCCTGGACTGCACAATGCACTGTAGGTACTAAAACATGCACGATGTCACTTACGGGTTAAGACTCCAGCTAGAACTAGGAAAATTCAGGTGCTCAAATGACCTCAGGTTGAGCTTTCGGAATCTGAGTTTTGCACATGAAGCAATTTCTTTTTTTCTGTAACGCTGGAATCATGTTGATTTGTTGCAGGAAGAACATAAATAACCAGTTTTACGCTTCTTTGCTGTTGGACAAAGAAAGCTTGTTTTTCTGTAGTTAACATTTTGTTCTGTTTGACTCTTGGTAATGAGAACGATGATCACACAGCATATACCAATCTGATGTTCACAGAGAAACGTAGCAAAGTGATTTGGAAAGTCAGAGATGATTTTGCCAAAACCAGGGCCTCTTCAATTTGACAGAAAGCTAAGTTTCTTTTCACGCATCAGACACGGACTGCGCAGCGGAACAACTTTGAACGCGGCTGTCTGCGGAACCAATACTACAACCAATGGCTATCCAAACAAAGCACGCTTGTCAACTGGTTAATTGATATCATCTTGGAAGGTACGAGTTATTAGGTCTATAGATATATGAATAAAACATACATTTTTAAGTGCTGCCGTCCATGGGACCTCATAAAGGCATTCAAGTAATCATGAAATAGTTGGGGGTTTTTTATGTTAGGAATCTCTCCAAGTCATGTTTATCTGATTATTAAAAAACCCACATAAAAAAAAGTCCACAGCTTTCTTTACATAAAAACATGTCATAGGTATTTTGTCACATTTTGTAACTTCATAGGAAACATGTTTTATAAGACTTTCATTTGCAATTTATCAATTATGAGATTTTTTTCATATGAAGTAATCAAATTCATTACTCAAGAGAAATGAATGCTATAACTGTTTTTGAATTCACACCATATACTAATAGATTCCTATTAGTAGTTCTAATTCTGACTATTAGATTGTTCTAATCATTCTACTATTCTCTTTTACGTGTGATATTTCAAAGTAACTTGTACAATATTCTAGAGGATAATGCTTACTTTGGAATTCCTTGCTAGCGATGAGAACATTTCACACACATGTTTTCCGGTCTTTGTTGATGTTATTGTCCTAAAGTCCGTTGTATGCGATGAATAGCTTTACTTCCCACACTTTTCGCTGGATATACTAATTGGATCTTAGCTTTAGGATTCACACACATCAATTTTAACCGTTTTTTATACTCGAAAAGTTTGCCCTTTCTCTGGGCATCCTCAGGAGCATGGCGACTTTTCCAACGATGTCCATGGTTAACCTCGCGCTAATGGAGTCCGATACTCCTTGTTGCCATTCGTCGGATATACTTTCTTGGATATATTTCGTTATCAAGCCCGGCTGGTGCCATCTATGTCTCAATAAAACAACATTTTTTTTTTTTTTTTAATTTCTTTTCCTATCCTGGTTTTCTTGTCTTTTTTTGTCGGTTTTTCTTTTGTTGTTCTTTTTCTTGTCTTATTAGTTCTTTCCACAGGCCAGATAATGTGCTAGGGTTGGTTTGGTTACATACCCTTGCTTTATTTTTGTAGATTAAGATTGCTTCTTCCCTCCTCATTTGCCTTTCAGATTTTTTATTCTTTTTTAGCATTTTAATAACTTTAGGACAATAACATCAACAAAGACCGGAAAACATGTGTGTGAAATGTTCTCATCACTAGCAAGGAATGCCATGGTAAGCATTTTTCTCTAGAATATTGTACAAGTATACTAATAGGTCTTGGAAAATATCAGCACATTGTGAATGATTTTAATGGAAATTACAATTCTGAGTTGCTAAACATATTTGAAAATTTCTGGATGAAATTCATTAATTTTCCTGTTATGGAGATTTTGGAAAGGGAAAGCCTTGCAGCCCAGCAAATCAAGTGTCAAAGTGTATGGATTTATGTGACCAGGTAATTTGAAGAGATGCAATTTTTTAAATATCATCAGCCGATTTTGCAAAAAAAAAAAACTGTTCTAGACTGAAAGCCGCTAGCTTTTTGTTATTTGTGGTGTAATAAGAGGTATCACCATTTTTATAAAATTATCTGGTAGCAAAATTTTTGAGATAAAAAAAAAAAAGAACAGAGCTGATATTAGTTTTTGAATAACCAACTTCTCAATAGCATTTTAAAAAAGTCATTACCTTTCTTTAATTACAGTACCCCCCCCCCCCCACCTCCCAAGAAGGAAAACGGAAGATAGCAAAGCCTCGGGATCAGAATTTTGCAACATCGGCGCGGTGGGTTGTGTTCAGGGTTCGCCAAGGTGGGCCCAGCGTGCGCCCAGTTGAAATAACCTGCCTAGGTTTTTTTCAAAATTAGATTTTACTTTTACTTCTACAATATTCTAAATTTAATCAGCACCAAATATAAAATTTTCTTTTACAATTAGTTTGACCGACCAACTTCATCCATTATCTGCTGCGTCACATCGGAGAGAGACGGGGACAGGATTACGTGTGGGAAGCGACCCTGCTAATCGAATAATTTTACTTATATATATATATATGTAAGGTCAGGTGATGCGTAACATCACAGCCTCTCCTTGACAAATGTCAACCCCGCATTCTCGTGGTACATCCTGTTCCCACTAAAGGGGCTCTGACGACCGCCAATAGCGGTATAACTATACCATCAGGATTAGAGGAAATTCTATCCCACACTCACCAACCCGCTTGGCCAGCGTGGTGAGTTATGGCCAAACCCCTCCAAAATGACTCCACAACTTAAATCTTGGCCCTCAGTCTCCGGCAGCTGGAATGTACCTGGCCAAGGCAGCGGCCAGTGCGACATGAAGGCAGAGGGTGCTAAGAATCCCCGGAGGACCGGACTAGGCTGCCATCTGATGCTGACCTTGGCTACGTACAACGGACGCTCCCTATCTTCTGATTCAAGGCTTCTTGAATTGGAAGAGGAACTACAAAGGATCAAGTGGGACATCGTCGGGCTAAGTGAGGTAAGGAGAAAAGGAGAAGATCTCATTGAACTGAAAAGTGGACATCTCTTCTACTATCGTGGGACAGATACTGGCAGAACTAGTGGTGTTGGATTTATAATAAACAAGAAACTGAAGGATAAAGTGGTAGAAGTTGAAAGTTCCTCTGAGAGAGCTGCACGACTCGTTATCCAACTCTCGAGAAGATACCAGGCTCAGATTATTCAAACTTATGCACCCACCACAAGTCATGCTGAAGAAGAAATTGAAGAATTTTATGAGGAAATTCGTGATCTAAATAATAAAGGTAAGCAGCACTTGAAGATAATTATGGGAGATTTCAATGCGAAAATAGGGAAACGGCAACAGAATGAAACTTCAGTAGGTAAATTCGGTCACGGCAACAGAAACCAGCGTGGAAATACTCTCGTAGAGTTTGCAGAGGCAGAAGGGTTTTTCATTTTGAACTCCTTTTTCAAGAAAAAGCCACACAGGAAATGGACATGGAGACATCCAAATGGGACGACAAGTGAAATTGATTTTATTATGTGTAACAAAAAATTCGTCATAGAAGACTGCAGTGTGCTAAACAAGTTCAACACAGGCAGTGACCATAGATTGGTGAGATGTAAGATGAACCTCAACACTAAACTCGAACGTAGCAAGCTCATAAGACAAACAAAATGTATTGACATAACCAACCTTAAAAAACACCATAATACCTTCAAGTTGGAACTGAAGAACAGATTCTCTGCTTTAGAAGGCCTAACATCGGAAGAAGTGGATATTTCTGAAGTTAACAGAAAAGTAACCAAAGCTCTTATGGAAACAGCAACAAAATTAGCTGGGTCTAAGAACAAATTGCATGTGAACAAATTATCAGGAAAAACCAAAATGTTGATGCAAAAAAGAAGAGTGATGAGGACAACTAAAGATGTGACTTCCAAAGTGGAATATATAGAGCTATGCAAGACAGTACGAAAAAGTATCACTGAAGACGTAAGGAAATTCAACTGTGAACTAGTAAGGAAAGCAATTGAAAAAAACCAAAGCCTAAAGATAGCAAAGGGACATCTCAGTAAGGGGAAAAAACAGATTATGGCACTGAGAAAAGAAGATGGTTCTGTAACAAGAAATAGAGGCGAAATTTTGACAAGAGTGAAAGATTTCTACTCCAAATTATATGAAAGGGATGATACATGTACTCCAGACATCATGAAAGGTACCAGTACCAGAGTTCTTCCAGTCCTTCCAGCAGAAGTTGCACATGCAATCAAGAACATGAAGCGGGGAAAAGCTCCAGGAGAAGATGGAATTACTGTAGACATCATACAAGAAGCAAGTGGAGAAATCGAAACAGTACTCGCCCAAATTTTCACTCGATGCCTTAATGAAGGGAAAATTCCTGATGATTGGAACAACGCTACAATGATCTTGCTACATAAAAAAGGTGACATTGAGGAACTCAGGAACTACAGACCTATCAGCCTCCTATCAGTGGTTTATAAAATCTTCACTAAAGTTCTTTCACACCGCTTGAAGGTGACACTGGACATGGCTCAACCGAGAGAACAAGCTGGATTCAGGAGTGGCTACAGCACAATAGATCATATCCACGTACTGAGAGAACTAATTGAAAGAGCGAGGGGATATGAGCTTCCATTGTGCATGGCTTTTATCGATTATGAAAAAGCCTTTGATTCGGTGAAACCATCAGCAGTTGCAATGGCTCTGAAATCCTGCGGTATTGAAGATGCATACATTAATATTATTAATAACATCTATGAAAATGCAAGTGCAAAGATTCGGCTGTTTGAAAATACAACACACATAAAAATTGGAAAAGGAGTGAGACAAGGTGACACCATATCTCCGAAGCTCTTTAATGCCACATTGGAAAATGTCTTTCAATCATTGAACTGGGAAAACAAAGGGATAAAGATTAATGGAGATTATCTAACCCACCTTCGTTTTGCTGATGACATAGTCATTTTTGCAACTACCCCATCAGAGCTACAGAGTATGATCCAGGAACTTGCTGACAAGAGTAAAGAAGTGGGATTAAAAATGAACTTTCAGAAGACAAAAGTGATGTACAATGCTTTTGCAAGAAATGAAGATTTATCGATTGATGGAGAAAAGCTGTAGATAACAGACACGTACGTTTATCTTGGACAGCAGATATCAAGTGAGGGTCACATTGGTGAAGAAATTAATCGGCGTACAAAACTTGCCTGGAGAGCTTTTGGAAGAAACAGCATAATTTTCAAAAGCAATATGCCATTATGTCTTAAAAGAAAAGTGTTTGATCAATGCATCCTTCCAGTGCTTACGTATGGTGCAGAGACGTGGACCTTAGCTAAAAGAGACATACAAAGGCTGCAGACAACTCAAAGTAGCATGGAGAGGTGCATGCTTGGTGTAACCAGGAGAGATAAGAAGAGGAACTCGTGGATCCGAAAAATGATGAGAGTGGAAGACATCATGATCAGAGTTAAATCCCTGAAATGGCAATGGGCTGGACATACTGCCAGAAGAACAGACCATCGATGGACAGCCGAAATTTTAGATTGGATTCCAAGGGACAGGAAAAGACCCAAAAGAAGACCACATGGAAGATGGGTGGATGAAATTCGAAAGTATGTGGGAGTGACATGGAGGAGACTGGCACAAGACAGACCGTTGTGGAGGAAACTTGGGGAGACCTTCGTCCAGCAGTGGATTGATAATGGTTGACAATGATGATGATGATATATATACAAATCGTAGTCAAAGTATTTACATCTAATTAATTAATTACTTACATTAAGTTTTTTATACTAAATACAAGTTTTTAATATCATTTTACACATATATATATAAATTGTAGTCAAATTATTTTCACCTAATTAATTAAGTACGTACATCTTCTGAATTTTGATGCTTTGAGGCATTTTTCAAGTACTTACATCTTCTGAATTTTGATAGCTTAATGCTTTCAGGTATTTTTTAAGGTCTTTAGAATTTCCAAATTCCGCCATGATATTACGAATGCGTTCTTTTACTTGTATACACATTTTCTTCCTGTTTGGACCAAGTTCTCTTAATTCTTTTAATTGTTGTTTGTGCATCACACGTCAAATTTGGAAATTTAAAGACCTTAAAAAATGCCTGAAAGAATTAAGCTATCTTACCAAGTTGGACTAAGGACAAAAGCTGTCTACGATTTGTATATACTTAGTCCAAGTTGGACTAAGGACAAATTTGACTACGATTTGTATATCATCATCATCATCATTGTCAACCATTATCAATCCACTGCTGGACGAAGGTCTCCCCAAGTTTCCTCCACAACGGTCTGTCTTGTGCCAGTCTCCTCCATGTCACACCTGCATACTTTCGAATTTCATCCACCCATCTCCCATGTGGTCTTCTTCTGCGTCTTTTCCTGTCCCTTGGAATCCAATCTAAAATTTCGGCTGTCCATCGATGATCTGTCCTTCTGGCAGTATGTCCAGCCCATTGCCATTTCAGGGATTTAACTCTGACCATGATGTCTTCAACTCTTGTCATTTTTCGGATCCACGTGTTCCTCTTCTTATCTCTCCTGGTTACACCAAGCATACACCTCTCCATGCTCCTTTGAGTTGTCTGCAGCCTTTGTATGTCTCTTTTAGTTAAGGTCCACGTCTCTGCACCATACGTAAGCACTGGAAGGATGCATTGATCAAACACTTTTCTTTTAAGACATAATGGCATATTGCTCTTGAAAATTATGCTGTTTCTTCCAAAAGCTCTCCAGGCAAGTTTTGTACGGCGATTAATTTCTTCATCAATGTGACCCTCACTTGATATCTGCTGTCCAAGATAAACGTACGTGTCTGTTATCTCCAGCTTTTCTCCATCAATCGATATATCTTCATTTCTTGTAAAAGCATTGAACATCACTTTTGTCTTCTGAAAGTTCATTTTTAATCCCACTTCTTTACTCTTGTCAGCAAGTTCCTGGATCATACTCTGCAGCTCTGTTGGGGTAGTTGCAAAAATGACTACATCATCAGCAAAATGAAGGTGGGTTAGATAATCTCCATTAATCTTTATCCCCTTGTTTTCCCAGCTCAGCGACTGAAAAACACCCTCCAATGTGGCATTAAAGAGCTTCGGAGATATGGTGTCACCTTGTCTCACTCCCTTTCCAATTTTTACGTGTGTTGTATTTTCAAACAGCCGAATCTTTGCACTTGCATTTTCATAGATGTTATTAATAATATTAATGTATGCATCTTCAATACCGCAGGTTTTCAGAGCCATTGTAACTGCTGATGGTTTCACAGAATCAAAGGCTTTTTCATAATCGATAAAAGCCATGCACAATGGAAGTTCATATTCCCTCGCTCTTTCAATTAGTTCTCTCAGTACGTGGATATGATCTATTGTGCTGTAGCCACTCCTGAATCCAGCTTGTTCTCTCGGTTGAGCCATGTCAAGTGTTACCTTCAAGCGGTGTGAAAGAACTTTAGTGAAGATTTTATAAACTACTGATAGGAGGCTGATAGGTCTGTAGTTTCCGAGATCCTCAAAGTCACCTTTCTTATGTAGCAGGATCATTGTAGCGGTGTTCCAATCCTCAGGAATCTTTCCTTCATTAAGGCATCGAGTGAAAATTTGGGCGAGTACTGTTTCGATTTCTCCACTTGCTTCTTGTATGATGTCTACAGTAATTCCATCTTCTCCTGGAGCTTTTCCCCGCTTCATGTTCTTGATTGCATGTGCAACTTCTGCTGGAAGGACTGGAGGAACTCTGGTACTGGTATCTTTCATGATGTCTGGAGTGCATGTATCATCCCTTTCATATAATTTGGAGTAGAAATCTTTCACTCTTGTCAAAATTTCGCCTCTATTTCTTGTTACAGAACCATCTTCTTTTCTCAGTGCCATAATCTGTTTTCTTCCCTTACTGAGATGTCCCTTTGCTATCTTTAGGCTTTGGTTGTTTTCAATTGCTTTCCTCACTAGTTCACAGTTGAATTTTCTTACGTCTTCAGTGATACTTTTTCTTACTGTCTTGCATAGCTCGATATATTCCACTTTGGAAGTCACATCTTCTTTAGTTGTCCTCATCTCTCTTCTTTTTTGCATCAACATTTTCGTTTTTCCTGATAATTTGTTTACATGCAACTTGTTCTTAGACCCAGCTAATTTTGTTGCTCTTTCCATAAGAGCTTTGGTTACTTTTCTGTTAACTTCAGAGATGTCCACTTCTTCCGATCTTAGGCCTTCTAAAGCAGAGAACCTGTTCTTCAGTTCCAACTTGAAGGTATTATGGTGTTTTTTAAGGTCGGTTATGTCAATAGATTTTGTTTGTCTTATGAGCTTGCCACGTTCAAGTTTAGTGTTGAGGTGCATCTTACATCTCACCAATCTATGGTCACTACCTGTGTTGAACTTGTTTAGCACATTGCAGTCTTCTATGATGAATTTTTTGTTACACATAATAAAATCAATTTCACTTGTCGTCCCATTTGGATGTCTCCATGTCCATTTCCTGTGTGGCTTTTTCTTGAAAAAGGAGTTCAAGTTGAAAAACCCTTCTGCCTCTGCAAACTCAACGAGAGTATTTCCACGCTGGTTTCTGTTGCCGTGACCGAATTTACCTACTGAAGTTTCATTCTGTTGCCGGTGCCCTATTTTTGCATTGAAATCTCCCATAATTATTTTCAAGTGCTGCTTACCTTTATTATTTAGATGACAAATTTCCTCATAAAATTCTTCAATTTCTTCTTCAGGATGACTTGTGGTGGGTGCATAAGTTTGAATAATCTGAGCCTGGTATCTTTTCGAGAGTTGGATAACAAGTCGTGCAGCTCTCTCAGAGGAACTTTCAACTTCTACAACTTTATCCTTCAGTTTCTTGTTTATTATAAATCCAACACCACTAGTTCTGCCAGTATCTGTCCCACGATAGTAGAAGAGATGTCCACTTTTCAGTTCGATGAGATCTTCTCCTTTTCTCCTTACCTCACTTAGCCCCACAATGTCCCACTTGATCCTTTGTAGTTCCTCTTCCAATTCAAGAAGCCTTGAATCAGAAGATAGGGAGCGTCCATTATACGTAGCCAAGGTCAGCATCAGATGGCAGCCTAGTCCGGTCCTCCGGGGATTCTTAGCACCCTCTGCCTTCATGTCGCACTGGCCGCTGCCTTGGCCAGGTACATTCCAGCTGCCGGAGACTGAGGGCCAAGATTTAAGTTGTGGAATCATTTTGGAGGGGTTTGGCCATAACTCACCACACTGGCCAAGCAGGTTGGTGAGTGTGGGATAGAATTTCCTCTAATCCCAATGGTATAGTTATACCGCTATTGGCGGTCGTCAGAGCCCCTTTAGTGGGAACAGGATGCACCACGAGAAGGCGGGGTTGACATTTGTCAAGGAGAGGCTGTGATGTTACGCATCACCTGACCTTACATTGTGTATATATATATATATATAGTGATATTAAAATCTTGTATTTAGTATAAACAACTTGATGTAAGTAATTAATTAATTAGATGTAAGTAATTTGACAACGATTTGTATTTATATATATATATATATAAGTAAAATGATTCGATTAACAGGGTCGCTTCGTCCTTGGTAAAATATCACAGGGTCGCTTTGTGCACGACACCGGGGACAGTTGCTGTTCGCTCGCCGAAATCCGGGGGGGCTTTTTTCGTAAATGACCGTTAGTCATTAATTCTGTCATCTGCATAACCGCTAGGCGTTTTTGGCTAGCTCTTGTAAAATGTAAAAAATCTACTTTCCGAGCTCTTTGCCAAATACGTTATTGAAAGAAATTTCATCTAATAATACCGGGGGTTTTTTTATTTGCAAATTTTCAGCAATTGTAACAGTTCTTTTTAATAGCATTAAACTAATAATTGCAAAATTTCCAGTTTTTACTATCATAAATATTCTGTGTTAATATTACTGATGCACACAAACATAACCTTGGGACCAGATTTAAAAGCAACAATTGTTTGTTTCATCAGTAAGATTTAGATTTTTCTTTCCCATGCGCCATTTTATTCTTTATCATCAACCATGCACTGGGTTTTTAAAATTTTCTCTCTTCTGATATATATATTGTCACTTTAATTTGTAATCGCACCTTTTTATGGGATTTGATGAACCTATATGGTAAATGAAAATTGTCAAGAAAACACTCAAGTGAATTTGCTGAAGCAAAAGAGAAGTGCACATGTGATACATTTAACACTGTAAAAAGGAATAACAATAATGGACTGCCCTGTGATTAAACAGACTTCTGGGAAACGTTTAAAAAAATTCTTTTTTTCTAACAAAAAGGCAGATCGTAGACTATGTATGTCTTTTTGCCGGTTATTTTTCAAATTATTGCACACAAATATGTACATAACGTAATATTTGTACACTCTCACCGCACCTTAAATATTTCTATAAATCACTTAGTTTAAAAACTGAACTAATAAAATTCATTTCTAATACTGTTTCAAATAAATTCCAGTTATGCAAATTAGAAAAAAAGACTGGAAAAAACGTGAAAACCCCAAATAAAACCAAAAAAAAAAAAAAAAAAAAAACCCAATAAAGCCCAAGTGGGCTACGCTCAGTTTTTTTCAGACCCTGGTTGTGTATTTTCGATGGCCAATTTGCTTCCCATTCCAAGGAAAAGGCAAAAAAGGGGTTCCACCCCTTCTTGCTCATAGTTCAGTTGACGAGCACACAACAGAAAGAGCCATCTTCTTCACATGTGAAATTAGAAATATGTCATCCTCGTTCCAAACACATAAAATATTTTTCTCTCGGTGTCAACCATAGACTAAATAAAATAATAATTCCTACCCCAGTGCAGCAAGATTGATAACAAATGACACACTGTGAAACACTCACGATCTTTCATTTCTTCTCCCTCAAGCATGGTGTGAAGCTTTTTTACCATTTAAGAGGAAGTGTTTTACCATTGCAACAAGGAAAAAAATAGTGATGTTCTATTTACTGAATCTATAGCACTTTAATTAATTACCAATGTTATTTAATATGAGTTGCACTGGCTAGTCGAAATGTATAAAAAATAGTCCTCCCCCACTTTCCCTCCAAATATGGGAACTTAGAAGATTGATAATTTAACATTTTTTTCTGTTGTAAAACATTTTTTTAATTGTGCAAGAACAGCAAGGTGACAGTTGTTCTTTCGAAGGAGATGTGCCTACAGTACTGATTTATTTCCAACTGATGTGCTGCAGCGCTTTTAATGTGCCACAAAATTTTGTAATCTTGGAATATTAGTGGGTGTGATGTTTGCATCACATGTTCTGAAACAGATGAATTGTCAGATATTGAGAATAACATACAAAATTGAACTTCACACACACAGAATTTTGTGGTTTTACTAAAAATTAAAAAATGTGTTCATATAATTTTATTACATTTTCTTGTATCTTTATTTACTTCTACTTTACTCATATTTAAGCTAATCTTAAAAAATATTTGAATGTAAATAATCTACAATGGGTTCTAAAGCCACCATGCTGCTATGCATGAATTGCGGACTGAGAAATGCAATAATCCTTTTGATGGAATTTCTGGCCGCTCTCTTAGCACTATGTTGTTGCTTGAGATGTCCACTATTTATCTAGGGTTTATATAAATTTTCAGGACACATTAGTCCAAGGTTTCTAATATAATTTTTTTCCTACAATCAAATATCTCTTTAGATTTAGAAAAAATTATAAACTATGTAATTTTTCGTAAAAAGATAATAATGGTGTTGCGAACTAATTTTGAGTTTTATTTAAATTCTTACCTTACTGGATAAGTATATTTTGCATTGATTTATAATCCACACAAAATTTTCTTGTTATTGCAATTGATAGCAGATGTTCAATGAAAACAAATTTCTTTGATTAAGTGTGCCCTGTGGAGAAGGCTGGGAATTTGTGGTTTACATATATTTTACCACAGTGTTTAAAATTCAGAGGTAAAAATGAAATATTGTAACTTTTTTCATAATGTGTATACATTCATATCACTGATATCTGTTTAGGCTTTTTTTTTTTTTTTCTCTCGTAGAAGTTATGCACCCATTTAAATGAAACCAGGTCTTTTCTGAAAGATGCTGTTGCATGTGAACCTCACGAACCAATTGCAATAGTGATCATGTCTGCCTACAACCAACAGGCACACCTCTTGTAGTATTTTGACTTTGTATTACTGTAACTTCAAACCTCTGGCAACCCTGTGAATGGTTGAATAAGATACTCTTACTTGTGACAAATTCCCCAATTACTTACGGGGAGACATCACTACTGGCTACACCTAAAACTTTTACCTCCAGCAGTAATTTTTTAAAGTGATATATGGCTTATTTGCTTTTGAATTGTCGGAACACATATATACATTCATTACTTCATTTCCCTCCCCTGCAATTATTTGGTATCTCGCTTCCATGTAATTTAAGTTTGATTAACGCATGCTGAGTTTAAATGCACGATTCCCACAATTATGTTTATGTTTAAAAATTAAGTTGTGCCCCTCCCCCTCGAGTGAAACATTGCACATGAAATTAAACTGATTACTGGCCATTTGTTAAAAATTACTAAGTCATCATTTCTGATGAGCCAGTGCTCATCACTGACTCATCAGTTCTAACTGGGTGTGGAAGGAAACAGGATAAATTCTATCCTGTATCATTTGTTCAGTGAGTAATTGTCTTCAGCGGGTACCATACTATATAAATTTAAAGTGTCTCGATTTTTCAGTCAAGCTTGGGTAAACTGGAAATTGGTTTTGTATGTGCCATAGGTAGAATACCCTCGAATGCATTTGTTTGTACAGGTGCATTTTCTTCAAAAGATGCAGTATCTATGTGTAACACACAATTAACATTTGTTAAGAACAGAAATGCTAAGAGTAATTTCTAGAAATGGTAAAAAATTATCTGTCCTGGTGCAAATGAAAATTGCAGGAACATTTTATAGAAAATTATGTTTCAAATATATTATGCAAAACCTTGTTCAGATTTGTTAGAAATGTTTCACATTTTTGTTCCCCTGAAGGCTTCAAACGTTTCTGGAACTTTTCCTTGTTTACTGTGGAACGTTCCTCAAAATCAGGCTGCCAGCCTGTTTCAAGAGTTTTCAGTATCATGTGTAAAGTTCCTCAAAGTTGTTGAAAAGGTTCCACAGGAGGCTTTCTGCTTTTGTGAAATGTTTTCAAGTTTATTGTGGAACATTCCACATAATGGTGCAGACACCCTGGGATGGAATGTTTCAATAATGTGTGGAAGGCAGTGGCGGCTCGTGGTGTAAAATGCTGGTGAGGCGAACGGTCTTGATGTAAATCAGTAAAACATATGTTATTGAAAAATACATAAATTCGTATAACGTTATATGAACATATATATATATCAGTGGCGTAGCCGGGGGGGGGTCGTGGTTCGCACCCCTTAAGTAGGCGAGACAGTTAGCTTTTTCTAAGTACGTTTTATAGATAATTTCCCTATTTAAGTTCATTGATTTTTACATAACTTACAATGTAATACAAATAAATTACATTGATACATAATATCAATGTAATTTCTTGATAATAGAAGAGAAAGTAAAGCAAAGCGGCCAATGAAGTTGCTTTATTAAATTTTTATAAAAACAACTATAATTTATTGCATTTTCTTCATTTTATTAAATTAGCTTCGTTTTGTATTAATGTTCAAGATGTGCGTACGTACCAATAGAAAAATATTTGTCGAAGCGCCCCCCCAATTGTTACATGTACTTATACACAGTTATACAGCAGAAGTGCAGAACTCCCCCCCCTCAAAAAGTTTCATGTCAAAGGCAGTATCACCCATCGGATATCTTTGAAGTCCTGGGTTCGAGTCGGCTGAATCATTAAAATCCACTGAGATTCGGAAGTCTCGTTAAGCCATTGGTCTCGGGAAGGCGCCTTGTTATAAACAGCTGTAAACCCCATCCCTTAGGGCTTCAGCCCATGCCATTTAGCCCTTATATACAAATATTATTCAACAGTAATGGAATAAAATTATAGAAATATATGAAACACGGCGTGGGGAGTCCTTCTTCACGAAAAAATCCAAAAATTTTAGAGGGAAAATGTGCATATACCACTATATATATATATATGTGTGTGTGTGTAATATACGCTACCTTTGCAACAATATTTTTATGAAAACAATTATTCGATAATTTTACAACAAAGAAAGAAATATTTCACCTGTATTCTTTTATGTAATACACTTGAGCGAAAATACGCAATTTGTGCGGTTTCTTTAGCTAGTCAATGCGTCACTCACATCCCAACGCCAGTCGGAGATCCACTTCTTAAAAAATTCAAAGTAAATCATTTGAATAGAAATGGTTTTCTCACGAAATGTTTCTTGAGCTTGAATAAAAGCCACAGTTCGATTGGCATATTAGTGAAGGTGCATTTAGCACGGGTCACAAACTGAAGTCCAGGCTCGTGATAACTATGTACAGGAGAATTCAAGTTAAGGAAGCACATTTCTATATAAAAAAAGTATTAGGTAATTTAAACCTGGAATTAAAAACAGAGGAATACGATATTAATTTGCTTTGGTCTCGAACAGAATGCTTTCAGTTTATGTTTTATAAATAAGTTCAATTCTGCGATCCTTTTTGGCTGCAAATTTGTCTATGATCAGATCATAAAATGGTTGAGTGGACATTAGATGGTTCAGCAATTCTTTCTCCTTTCTCAACTGAAATTTTAGCGAGTGAAGACAAACGATCTTGTGCCGTTGTATTACGGAGGTAAGTCTTAATTCTCTTCAAACAAGAAAAACTCCTTTCAGCAGAAGAACTTGTTGATGCCAGTGTCAATACAAGAGAAAATAATTTGTAGGCTTCTGGCAACACATCTTTCAGCTCGTTTTCTTTCATTGTTTTCAAGGTTTTCTGAACACTGAGTTCCCTGAAGTTGTGATCATTATATAAAAAATCTAATTTGTTTTTTAGTCGTTGTGTGTCTGTAAAAATGTTTGGATAAATTTTTTTGAGAGTGTTAAGGGCACTGGATGGAAATGACTCTGAATAACTATGGTATTTTGAGCTGTCAACTAGCTGCAGAAACTCGAGCTTTCCCATATCTTCAAATCTGGTATTTATTTGGACTATTATGCTGTCAACGATTTCGTAAAACCAAATTTTGTAATAGTTTTCCACTTCTTCAGTCAAATGTTTCTTTTGGCGACATTTAGGACCTCCACTCAAACTAATTGCTTCACTGAAATGTTTCAAGTAAGTGGTTACATTCCTTTTCTTATTTATTCGTTCGCAACATTGTTTAATTTGTCTTTGGCAATAACTGATATCTAAAGTCTTTTTTTGTAAAACATCAAACAGTACATCCGTAATTCCAAAAATGTCATCAAAAATCAGTGATAAAAAAGCAAATTCAAAATTAGTGAAATTTTTCAAATATCCTATGGCTCCGTTGATTGATTCTGCCGTTGATTCCGGGTCATTCATTATGTTTTCAAACACATTCTTTAGTTTGCCCCATTCGCTTACAATTAAACGCAAAATTTGCGAACGTGATGCCCAACGTGTTTCCGCTTATTTGAGGAATCCGTTTCCCAACAACTGAATCTGCTACGTGGGTTCTCTTGGCAGATTTATGAAAACACGAGGGCATGCTGGATACAGTTGCGAAATATATGCGACATTTTACAATACTTTTGTACCCCTGTTGTAGGACAAGGTTAAGGCGGTAGGCGAAACAGTGGGTAAACAAAGCTTGCTGGGCTTCTAGCTTGACTCTTTTCTGCAGACCGCTCAACTCTCCAGCCATAACGCTTGCACCATCATAACACTGGCCTACTAACTTTGATTTAAAATCAAACTCCTCCAAAACCTATGCTAGCAGATCATACAGTGCCACAGCAGTCCTGTCAGTGCTGATATCATAAAAACCAAGGAAGCGCTCAACTACTTCACAATTTGAGTCCAATATGTATCTGACAATTATTGAACCCTGTGATTTTTGAGTAATATCAGTTGTATCGTCAACTTGCACTGAAAAAATTTTTGACTCATTAATTTCGCTTTTAACACATTCGTTTATATATTCATGAATACACTCCATTAAATCATTCTGTATCGTTTTAGATTGTCCAGAAAATAAGCTTCGTATTTCTTCAAAATGTGCTTTTAATTCTGGGGTGCTCCTACGAAGTAACAAATGGAACATTTCCTTGAAATTACCTTTATTTAATGAGGAAATAGATTCATCATGTCCTCGAAAAGGCAGCTCTTGCTTGCTTAGAACGGCAACTAAATCGATTATATGTTCCATAAAAAGCCTATTTAGTCTGACCTCTTCATTAAACTTAGCTTTATGAAGAGCACCATTTTCTTTGAGCATATCAGAAATAGTGTTTATATTTTTTTCCATTCGTTTCAGACCTACGTGATTAGTTATATGCTCTTTAGAGCTTTCGTGCAATTTTGCACTACGAGAAAAGTTTTTCAGATCAAAATAACCCGTTGTATTCCACACATTTTTCTTATTGCTCAAAAGTAAACATGGCCAGCAAAAGAGTTTGCTTGTAATAGCTACCAGAAAGCCAGGGGAAAATCTCGTACCATGATTTATTGAAAGACCTAAAAAACGATTTGCCGCACTTCTTATCTTTAGATATTGAACTTATTATAGGTGTCGGTCTTCCAGATATGAGAACATCCCTTTTATCATAATCTTTCCAGTGTTTAAAAGGAATTTCTTCCAGAACACAAATCACGTCGTTTGTTGGGCCATTCATATTTTCCAACCAAAATCAAAATATGCTGTTTAGTAACAATAACAAAATAAAAAAGAAGAAAAACTCAACATTACTACGAACTAGCCAACACCCGCAGAAGAGAGGATTGAAAACACACTACAAAAAGTTAGACTCAAATACACTCTGACGAATAGTTAAAGCTACGTAGAAATCATCCTACTCCAAAGCATATAGAGGCGAACGGCGTCATCGCCTGTAAAACCCCTTTTTACCAAGGTCATCTGCTCATTATCCCGCGCCCATTGGATACACAATCCTTGGGTTCTCCAATAACAGCAGAGATGCGATTCTAGTTTAAGCGAAATGGAGGGTCGCCTCAGAAATTTCCTTTCTCTTACTGGAAGTCCGGCACCTCCTTAGGTAGACCGTGGGGGTGGGGGGTTCACTCTGTAGGGCTCTTCTCTGATCCCCAGTTCCCAAAACCGGCTTCTCATCGAGACGACTCAGCCGGTCGCCTCTAAGCGCTTAAAACACGCAGCTGCTTTGCAAAAATAATGATTCATTCCTCTTCTTGAAAGCCTTTTTTTAAATTAATTCATGAATCACAATGTAAATTTCAGTGTTTCATTTATCCTGCAAAGTTCTTATATCTTTGTTACTGACCGAAGTTTTTTTTTTTCACTTCTCATTCTGCGGAATTTCAGGTGAGGCGGCGCCTCACTTGCCTCATCTGACGGGCCGCCACTGGTGGAAGGTTAATCACTTTTGTTGAAAAGGTTCCTCTCCTTATTGTGAAACGTTCCACAAAATCATCCCGGGCCGATGTTTCAGTCTTCAAAAATGTTTGGAAAGGTTGTCAGGATTTCTTGCATAACGTTTTCAAAAATGTTGAGGCAGCTAAGCTGCCCCCTTTTTTGTGTAAGGTTCCACAGATTTTTTTTTTTTTACAGTATAAATGACAACGGGCGACTGTTTATACCCCGACAAGTAATTCACGGTTGTCCTTTAACCTCCGGCAAGCAAACCAACAAACACAAATCAAACAATGGCTGTTTGTGCAGCTTTTCCAAACTTGAAGCTCCAAACATTCAGTAACACATCAAACAGGGCTAAATGTGTAGGCCTACTTTAGCGTCCTAAATTACTTCGTCGGAAAAATTTAACTGTGTGGGAAAAGTGCGACGTACAATTTTTTAAGCATGCAAAACAATGGGGAAAGGTACAAAAATATAGTCTTTTTAGATAAAAGGAAATAATTATTCCGAAGTATTAACCTGCGAGTACGATGTTTTGCAGCAGATGGTGCGGGAGGCTGAAGCAAAGCTAACGGCCACCACGTGAAGGTTCCGTGCGTCGGAACGGAATACGAGTTGGTAGCGAATGCACGGAAGAATACAACAGGAGTAGAGATAGCGTTATTTCACTACCTGTGATTTGATCACGGTTACCGAAAAGTCACAGGTAGCGCCTGCTACTGAAAACCGTGAGTAACAGTGATCGTCCAATAAGCGTTCCTCACTCTGTTATTGCTACCCATCATGCTCTTCGTGATTTTTCACAACTCCGTCTTAAGTGTTAATGAGTGAATTCTGCTCCTGTAGCTGTTACTCGTTATCTGCTCCTGTAGCTGTTACTCGTTATCTGCTGTTGCGTTCGGCAGCTGCCTGCTATTTGTGATTTTTTACAGCGTTGTTTCTGAGCTCAACGTTCTCGCAGTGAGTGGGGTTAAAATTTTTTGAATTCGGAGAAAATAGTGAATTGTGAACGTTACTTAGTAAATCTTTAGTAGCTTCATCCATTTCAAGGCTGAAAAAAATGCTGCCTCGTTTCTTTCAAAGTTGCAACATACCATGTTAGGTACAAAAGAACAGTGTGTTTTAGATAATCTGAATCCAAAATGTAACTAACCGCGAAAAACGTATAAAAGAATTACGCATAATTCAACTGAAAAAGCCGTAAAAACTACAGCAAAATATCAGAATTCGCGCAGAATTTAAAACAAGTTTAGGACATAACGGACTTTTGGGCACAAATCTTTAGGGGCCGTACAAAAATTGCAGTTTCTTGGCGCTGTGAGGGGAATTGAATGGAGATAACGTTCCCAGAAGACAAACGACAATTACAATTGAATTTTAAGAAAATTACAAAGCACAAATTTTGAAGATGAAAATCCGTTTTTTGGTGTAAATATGAGAAGGATAATATCCGAAAACTTGAAAATTTCGTCGTCCTGGATCGGGATTGTATAGCACATAATCATGAATATGGATTACATCATATTCATGATTACATAACACATTTCTTAGGTTTCAACGAAACAAAGCAATTACATCAGAACTCATACTATGTTCGGAAAAAGACGACAAACAGGGATTTTTTTATAACGCTGCACTTTTACTTAGGTACTAAATGTTTACATAACATTTCAAGTTATTAATATTTCTCTCTTACTTAATTAGGCACTAAATTACTATGCCTCATTCGTAGGACCTTTTGACAGTCTTTCTTCTACCGATGTTATATTCATAAAGTTTACGTATCAACTCAAGGTAATAATATTGCGTTTTTACTTAAGCACTAAACATTATTTCACAGGACCTATGCCTTTTTAACAGTTTTTGTTCTATCGATGCCACATTCATAACAATTAGGTATCAACTCAAGTTAATAATATACCGCCTTTAATTTTTCACTAAAAACTTTCTCACGTTCCCTAGGCCTAGGCCGTGGCCTTTTTAATAGTTTTTATTCAATTAATGTCGTATTCACAACTATTACTTATCAAGTGAAGTTAATAATATTCCGCTTTTACTCAGGCACGAAATATTCATTCGTTACCCTATGCCTAGGCTTTTTAAATAGTTTTTACTCAATGTCATATTCGCAACGTTTATGATTCAAATAAAGTTAGTAGCATTGCGCTTTTACTTTGGCACTAAATGTTATTTCACAGGCCCGAGGCCTAGACATTTTTAACAGCTTTTGTTCTATCGATGTCACATTCATAACAATTCCGTATTAACTCAAGTTGGGTGTAGGATCTCAGATCAGATCTTTAGTAGAGGATTTTATGAAGGGAGTGTCTGACCCCAGGTCTCAAACAACCCTTAGAAGTAGGAAGCTAGGAGATTTGGGCTAGAGTGCCCGTAAGAAAAGTGACACAGAAGATAAGTAGAAAGGGGGAGGAAGACGCCCTTATTTATTACCGGGGGGCCAGTACCCGGGATCCGACGGCTTAACGTGCCCATGCGACGGACGGCGGATATTTAGTGGATCGAGCGTTCGTACCTGCTGAACCTGAGGTCCTTTCCGTGGCAGTCACGAACGTTGCCCACTAGGCCACCCGCGGCCTGGGTGTAGGAGAACTGGCCACAAACATTTTAAGGGGCCGTATAAAAATTACGTTTTGACCGCCTCGTGGCCACGACCCCACAACAGAGGTTGGTAATCTAAGTCATATAAAGCTTCCGTAATTTCGTCTTTTCTTAATTGCGATAATTAATGTAATTCTTTACAACAAATGTTTGATCTGCATCTCAACAAAATATTTTAGGGTTTTCAAACTACAAGTCTGACAATTATCAGAGTGCATGTGACTACTCGGCAACAAAACTGTCGGGGGGGGTATACCAAAAGTGGAAAATATAAAAAAATCTCGTCCGATCGGGAAATTTTCAACATTTACAAGCTACAACTCGTCGACACATTATCTAAACACATATGCCTACTCTGGAAACCTATCGGGGGGGGGGGAGAGGTGGCATACCAAAATTGTAAAATATAAAAAAAAATTCTCGCCCGATCGGGAGATTTTCAGCATTTACAAGCTACAACTCGACACATTATCTGAGGGCATGTGCCTACTCAGAAAACCTGTCGGGAGGTGGGGTGGGGGGTAATACCAAAATTGTAAAATGTAAACAAATTCTGGTCCGGTCGGGAGATTTTCAGCATTTATAAGCTACAACTCGACCCATTATCTGAGCGCATGTGTCTACTCTGGAAACCTGTCGGGGGGGGGGGTTAAATACCAAAATTGTAAAATATAAAAAAATTCTCGTCCGATCGGGAGATTTTCAGCATTTATAAGCTACAACTCGACCTATTATCTGAGCCCATGTGCCTACTCTGGAAACCTGTAGGGGGGGGGGGGTATTACCAAAATTGTAAAATATAAAAAAATTCTCGTCCGATCGGGAGATTTTCAGCAATTATAAGCTACAACTCGACCCATTATCTGAGGGCATGTGCCTACTCTCGAAACCTGTCGGGGGGGGGGGGAACCAAAAGTGTAAAATAGTAAAATATGAAGAATTTGTGGTCTGATCGGGAGATTTTCAGCATTTACCAGCTACAACACGACACATTATCTGAGCGCATGGCCATATTATACACTGTTTACTTACCACCACCCCCACACAGGTATCCTGAGTAGGTACACCTCAGATAGTTTGCTGAGTTGTAGCTGGTAAATGCTGAAAATCTCCCATTCAGACGAAGAATTTTTCATATTTTACACTTTTGGTATTAACCCCCACCCCCACCCCGACAGGTTTGCTGAGTAGGCACATGCCCTCAGATAATGTCTATTTGTAGCTTGTAAATGTCAAAAATCTCCCAATCGGATGAAAAATTCTGTATTTTTTACAATTTTGGTATCCGCCCTCACCCCGACAGGTTTCCTGAGGTAGCAGATGCCCTCAGATAATTCGAGACGCTTTTCTCCTTCCTGGTATAAACAATATCCTGATATAGAGTAAAGCATTGTTAAAGATACTGCTTATTGCTTTGAGTTTGTTTTCTTTTCCCTGAAGGTCCAGACAGGGAGAAATTAGAATGTACTTGGAATGAAACAGGTGTAAGGCAATGACACAAAATGAAGAGTGTGGGTAAATATAAATTAGGAAAATTATCCCAGCATTTCTCTTTTAAAGCTCACAAAGCTGCACTAGTGGATTGTTGCCATTTTTCACAAAAAGATAAACACGTCGGTATTCTTTTAGACAAAAATAAAAGGGCTAGTGTAATTTTCAAGAAGAACATGATAAAGAATTTAATACTAAAGTTTTAAATATTTTATTTGATGTTGCCAGAACATTGGCCAGGCAAGGCATATTGCTCTTTGTGGAAATAAGTCAGATAAAAATGGGAATTTTCGTCCAATCATAGTTTAATTTATCGTCATTGCTTGATAAAGAAGAAATGGTTAGATAAAAAGAGACTAGACAAAACCCATCGGAATCGACGGTTAGTTTTTTTTTGTTTTTTTTTTATGAAAAGAGTAAACTCATATAATGTATTTATTTACACATTAGAAAAAATCCTGCAGAATTGACAATCATCACCTTAGATTTCACTGTCCCTACTTTGCGTTTCAGTGTTCCACTCTCCAGCGACATCAAAGTCCTGCTTCAAATAAAGATTTTACTGAGTGAATTGGTTTTTAAATTGAGCTGCACTTCCATCAGAAAAAATTGTTAACTTTTCTATTTCTGGAAATTTGGCCTTTAATGTAGCTATAGCAATTTTTAAGGCCTGCACAGCATTTTTGTAATGGTTGAGCTCATCACTTATTACAGCTACAGTATGCTTAATATTTCATGCACAACTGGTAAATATACAGTAGTTATTTGCTGGTGCCTCTAGTGTCCACTCTGGATTTCATCTTGGGAGATAGTACTGTAATTTTCAAAAAAATCAATTTGGAGCAGACCTTCATTTGGTGACTGAACTGTTCTTACAAAAGAATGAATTTTATAATAATGTAACTGATTATGAAGCACAGTTCTTCAAACAGAACCATCAATCTCAACCACTTTTTTGAAACCATCTATATCTTTCCATGTTACAAATGTGTCCATATGTATCTCTTCAACACACATGCAAACATCACTTTTACAGTCTGTGCAAAATCCAATCACCTTCATTTGGTGACTGAACTGTTCTTACAAAAGAATGAATTTTATAATAAGGTAACTGATTATGAAGCACAGTTCTTCAAACAGAACCATCAATCTCAACCACTTTTTTGAAACCATCTATATCTTTCCATGTTACAAATGTGTCTATATGTATCTCTTCAACACACATGCAAACATCACTTTTACAGTCTGTGCAAAATCCAATCATGCAGTTCTCATTTTGAATGCTGCAGCACAAAACACTCATCAGTTCTATTTCATTTGAAGGAAACTTTGGGGAATTGGAATTTTGCTGGCCAAGGATTGTATAAAAAAATGTAAATTTGCATGATATTTGCAAGCACATAATTCCGTGGTGTTTACAAAATTAATATCACATATCCAGGACACAGGTCGTAAAACTTAGTTTTTTAATTAAAATGTTCTAATTTTCATTTTTGAACTGTGTGAAAGCATCACTTATAGTCATTAGCATGTGTCTTTTCTGTATTAAGTTGTGCCTCCTTGATAGTGAGTCCTTTATTGATTTCACACATTTCCTGGTACCTGTCTACTTACAATATATCATTATGGCATAAAAATCTTTTCTTTTTCTTTGTGCTATCTGATATACAGCGTGAAGTCTTTTCTTTTTCATTAAACAGAGTTGTGGCAATGTCAGGCAACACCTCAGTACCAAAGTGTGACACCTAAGTGAGGCTTTCAATAATGTCACACACGTCACACCTCAGTTTTTTTCTACATGACTTTTTCTACACTTATTCAGACTGCTGACAGTCAAACTTCCACAAAGTTTGAAATTTCTACACAAAGGGTATGTTAGTATAAACTATCTTTATGGTCATTTCAGTCAGCAGACTAAAAAAAAATGACGGTCAGCAGACTAAAAAAAAAATGTTTTTAAATTTTCAATTATTTTTAAGTGTAAAATATGTTATTACAAAGTGTTTTGGACTCTGCTACATCTAGCAAATACAACTGCAAGTGAAAAACAGTTGTCAAAACATTTCCAGAACTGGTATTAGAATTGTCTAATTACTAAATGTAAATTCTACCTTTTGTTCTGGATGTTTAAGACTGAAATGCAAGGAGAAAATGATTTATATAGCATTTTTTGTTGTGAATTCAAATTCTATGTAGTACTCATACCTTCAATTTGATGTATCATAAATAATAATATGATACAATTTAATTTTTTTTCCTGTTCGTCCACTTTTTCATGGAATGGCTGTAAAGAATTCTTCTTTTGAGGAGTGTGTAATCATTGCTCTTTTGATTAAAGTTTTAATACTATTGTATTTCTGTGTGTATGGATGTGTTGAATTATATGGAATCAGAACAGGAATAAATGACTGTTTTCTATGTAGTCTGTATTGTAGTTGGTCTCTTTGCTTGACAACTTTAACATCAAGGAAGATCAAAGTATTCTCCTCCTCATGTTCTATTGTCAACGTTGGACAGATATTACCAAATTGCTGAGTTAATGATTCAAGTTCATAAATACTCATTCGTGACAAAATAAAAATGTCATTCACATATCTACAGTAAACCAAAGGAGTGTCTTCCATTGTACAGATTATTTGTTCCTCAATATTGCTCATAGTCACTTCTGCAAATAGATTTGACAGAGGGGAACCCATTGGGCCTCTATTTTTTTGTTTGCAATGTTCTCTTCAAATTTGAAAATATTGTTTTCATAAATACATAACAAAACTGCTTTTGATTCTTGAAATTGTGTTATTAAGATTTTTGTCCTGTTTTAATTTTTTAATAATGTTTTCAATTGCTTCCGGTGCAGTGGTACTTGGAAAAAGGGCCTTGACATCCATACTTGCTATAATCCTGTAGATCTTGGTTTACATTTTTAATTATATCAATAAACTCATAAGTATTATAGTTTTTACAGTAAATTGTGTTTTCACATTTTTTTAGATGCGCGTTGATCTCAAAGTCAATACCAAAAGCAACAGTCTTTTTTCGTGCTTAAATATTGTAATACTCTATTGTGATGTTTACAATCATAATATCAGTACTCACAGTTTCTTATTTTGTTTCTTTTTCTGTATTCAAAAATTACAAAAAAGTAGTTCAGCTCAGGGTTCCCCCTGAACTTGATGAACAGGTAATAATTTGATGTCATGGCTATTTCTAGACTTGATGTATTACAAATTTCACTAAATTGTAGGATTTACTTGGGAATAAAAGGATATTACTTACAGTCGAATTTTCAGGTAGCATCCCTACCCGTCCACAAGACTACACTATAGTAGGTGTTGTCATTCGTGAGCTAAATACCCCTTAGGTTAGTAGGTGTCCAACCTTATGCTGGAATTTAGCTCACGAATGGCAACATCTACTATAGTGTAGTTTTTGAGGAAGCCTAGGTTTTTTTTTTTTTATTGGAAGTTTAACGACCACTGTGAGCAACCCAATGAGCTATAAGCAGTCGCCCGTCCCTAATTTAGGATCACTGGTTTCAGGGAAGGGAGAGAGCCAGTGCCATAAGACAAACACAACATCCATGCCTCCCTGGGATTCGAACCTGGACCCATCTCGGACGAATGATCAAAGGCCATCGCTTAGACCACTGCGCCACCGGGAGGCTTTTTGACATTAACTCTGATCTGATGCTGACCTTGGCTACGTACAATGGACGCTCCCTATCTTCTGATTCAAGGCTTCTTGAATTGGAAGAGGAACTACAAAGGATCAAGTGGGACATCGTGGGGCTAAGTGAGGTAAGGAGAAAAGGAGAAGATCTCATCGAACTGAAAAGTGGACATCTCTTCTACTATCGTGGGACAGATACTGGCAGAACTAGTGGTGTTGGATTTATAATAAACAAGAAACTGAAGGATAAAGTTGTAGAAGTTGAAAGTTCCTCTGACAGAGCTGCACGACTTGTTATCCAACTCTCAAAAAGATACCAGGCTCAGATTATTCAAACTTATGCACCCACCACAAGTCATCCTGAAGAAGAAATTGAAGAATTTTATGAGGAAATTTGTCATCTAAATAATAAAGGTAAGCAGCACTTGAAAATAATTATGGGAGATTTCAATGCAAAAATAGGGCAACGGCAACAGAATGAAACTTCAGTAGGTAAATTCGGTCACGGCAACAGAAACCAGCGTGGAAATACTCTCGTTGAGTTTGCAGAGGCAGAAGGGTTTTTCATCTTGAACTCCTTCTTCAAGAAAAAGCCACACAGGAAATGGACATGGAGACATCCAAATGGGACGACAAGTGAAATTGATTTTATTATGTGTAACAAAAAATTCGTCATAGAAGACTGCAGTGTGCTAAACAAGTTCAACACAGGTAGTGACCATAGATTGGTGAGATGTAAGATGCACCTCAACACTAAACTTGAACGTGGCAAGCTCATAAGACAAACAAAATCTATCGACATAACCAACCTTAAAAACCACCATAATACCTTCAAGTTGGAACTGAAGAACAGGTTCTCTGCTTTAGAAGGCCTAACATCGGAAGAAGTGGACATCTCTGAAGTTAACAGAAAAGTAACCAAAGCTCTTATGGAAACAGCAACAAAATTAGCTGGGTCTAAGAACAAGTTGCATGTAAACAAATTATCAGGAAAAACGAAAATGTTGATGCAAAAAAGAAGAGAGATGAGGACAACTAAAGAAGATGTGACTTCCAAAGTGGAATATATAGAGCTATGCAAGACAGTAAGAAAAAGTATCACTGAAGACGTAAGAAAATTCAACTGTGAACTAGTGAGGAAAGCAATTGAAAACAACCAAAGCCTAAAGATAGCAAAGGGACATCTCAGTAAGGGAAGAAAACAGATTATGGCACTGAGAAAAGAAGATGGTTCTGTAACAAGAAATAGAGGCGAAATTTTGACAAGAGTGAAAGATTTCTACTCCAAATTATATGAAAGGGATGATATATGCACTCCAGACATCATGAAAGATACCAGTACGAGAGTTCCTCCAGTCCTTCCAGCAGAAGTTGCACATGCAATCAAGAACATGAAGCGAGGAAAAGCTCCAGGAGAAGATGGAATTACTGTAGACATCATACAAGAAGCAAGTGGAGAAATCGAAACAGTACTCGCCCAAATTTTCACTCGATGCCTTAATGAAGGAAAGATTCCTGAGGATTGGAACACCGCTGCAATGATCCTGCTACATAAGAAAGGTGACATTGAGGATCTTGGAAACTACAGACCTATCAGCCTCCTATCAGTAGTTTATAAAATCTTCACTAAAGTTCTTTCACACCGCTTGAAGGTAACACTGGACATGGCTCAACCGAGAGAACAAGCTGGATTCAGGAGTGGCTACAGCACAATAGATCATATCCACGTGCTGAGAGAACTAATTGAAAGAGCAAGGGAATATGAACTTCCATTGTGCATGGCTTTTATCGATTATGAAAAAGCCTTTGATTCGGTGAAACCAACAGCAGTTACAATGGCTCTGAAAACCTGCGGTATTGAAGATGCATACATTAATATTATTAATAACATCTATGAAAATGCAAGTGCAAAGATTAGGCTGTTTGAAAATACAACATACGTAAAAATTGGAAAGGGAGTGAGACAAGGTGACACCATATCTCCGAAGCTCTTTAATGCCACATTGGAGGGTGTTTTTCAGTCGCTGAGCTGGGAAAACAAGGGGATAAAGATTAATGGAGATTATCTAACCCACCTTCGTTTTGCTGATGACGTAGTCATTTTTGCAACTACCCCATCTGAGCTGCAGAGTATGATCCAGGAACTTGCTGACAAGAGTAAAGAAGTGGGATTAAAAATGAACTTTCAGAAGACAAAAGTGATGTTCAATGCTTTTACAAGAAATGAAGATTTATCGATTGATGGAGAAAAGCTGGAGATAACAGACACATACGTTTATCTTGGACAGCAGATATCAAGTGAGGGTCACATTGATGAAGAAATTAATCGGCGTACAAAACTTGCCTGGAGAGCTTTTGGAAGAAACAGCATAATTTTCAAGAGCAATATGCCATTATGTCTTAAAAGAAAAGTGTTTGATCAATGCATCCTTCCAGTGCTTACGTATGGGGCAGAGACGTGGACCTTAATTAAAAGAGACATACAAAGGCTGCAGACAACTCAAAGAAGCATGGAGAGGTGCATGCTTGGTGTAACCAGGAGAGATAAGAAGAGGAACACGTGGATCCGAAAAATGACAAGAGTGGAAGACATCATGATCAGAGTTAAATCCCTGAAATGGCAATGGGCTGGACATACTGCCAGAAGAACAGACCATCGATGGACAGCCGAAATTTTAGATTGGATTCCAAGGGACAGGAAAAGACCCAGAAGAAGACCACATGGAAGATGGGTGGATGAAATTCGAAAGTATGCGGGAGTGACATGGAGGAGACTGGCACAAGACAGACCGTTGTGGAGGAAACTTGGGGAGACCTTCGTCCAGCAGTGGATTGATAATGGTTGACAATGATGATGATGATGATATACTATTACAATGCTAGTTACTTTATTTCCTGTAGACTCTGCATTCTTCTGTATGGAGGTCTAGTCCACAATTCGGTAACACATTTCTTATGTTAATTATTAACTGCCGATTTAGGGTCGTGCCAGTGTGGCAATTCCCTCCAAATAATACACACACATGCAAGCTATAAATATACCTTCACAGAAATTTCCCCAACAGGGAGGTAATCAGTTGCTTAAATTTAGTCTTATATTTGTCCACAATTTATATGATCCCCCTCCCCCTCTCCATTCCCTACAAAAATCATCAGGTATTAACCACTTTACAAAATCTGATAGATATTATGACTATGACTACCGACTGAAATTTCTGTCAGAGAACTTTACGTGGGCTGTGCCCATATCTTCTGTCGGAAAATTATAAAGTTCATAATTTTGTAATCTGTGGCAGACAGTAGTATCTCAGTTATACATTTTACTATGGAATGGCTTAAAAAACATGTGACTGAAATTTCAAAATATTAAATACTATTGTACAATTTTAAATGCTTCCAAAAAGAAAAAAAAAAGGGAAAGAGGGCTCGCAATTTTAGATTATGCTAATGAATACTTTGTTCGCTACCTGTCCATTCTATTTTGTTCTTGCCTGTCTATTTTGACCTTTAATTTTTTTTGTTTTTTTACGTTATAAAACAAGGTAAGAAATTCTGTATGATTTCATATTTTCAATATATGAAAGAACTCTTACCTTTGAAATATTAGGTAGTAAATCCGAATGTGTTCTTATATTCAACACCCTTAGAACACATTATTTACTTATAATACTTGGCCCTTTTCAAAGAATTTTGTTCACTAGTTGATTTACCATTAATGCTGGGTAAAATATCACTACTTTCTTTTTATTTTAATTTTTTTGAATTTGGAGAAATTTGTGAATTGTGTGTGAACATTAGATGATAATTTTTTTGTTGCTTCGTCCATTTCAAGGCTGAAAAATAAATGCTGTCTCATTTTTTTCAAAGTTGTAGCACCATGTTATGTATAAAAGAACTGTATATTTGATAATCTGAATTCAAAATTTAACCTATAAATCGCATAAAAGAATTACGCATAACCCAACTGAAAAAGCCATTATAACTACAGCAAAATATCGGGGTTAACGCAGATTTATGTTTAAAAGTAAAAAACATATAACCCAGGATCCGCTGTATTATGGCCAACCCACCGTTCCATTAAGTGATTCTGCTATCAGTTACTTTACTCGTTCGTTAGTCGTTACTGGTGCACGAATTCACGGAAGGGAAACAAATAACAGGTCCTAAACTGTGATTCCAATCACAGTTAAAAATCACTGTTACTTTTGAGTAGCAGTCACAGTTAGCGCCGTGAACACCAAGTAACAGGTAAGCTCATCTCTACCGGTGAATGGAACCTTCGTTGAGAAGGGTAAGTAACGGGCGGAAGAATACAGAAGGAAGCGGTTGAGCAGCACGTAGTCATCGAAGAGTCTTGTTGGAATACGCGGAAGGAAAGAGGTCGGTTTTACGCAGCATTGTAAGTTGTTGTTTTTTAAGAGAAATTATGAGAAAGCGGATGTACAAAATCGTCAGTCTCCACACTTCATTTCAGATTTCATTATCCGCCACAATACAAGAAGCTGTAGGCCTCCCTGCAATAGTACGATATCTGAATTGAAGAAAATCGTTTATTTTCGAAAAATATCCGTTTCATGAGGGGAAAATGTTAGCTACGATGTACAAAATAACAGCAGAACTACAAATGAAGTGCTTCAAGAAATCATCTACACCAGCACATCTTAAACCATAATCCAAAATTTGGATTCAATCGGAACCTTCCTCAAAACTTCTGTCGTACATAAATTGATTTACATTCCTTAGTTTCTTTCCATTCGGAGACATTGTGAAACTAATAATAACGACTTTCCGCCCATATATTTCTCAAAAATTGATAAAACTGGTTTGAACTACTTCTCCTTGCGCACGATTACACGACGCATCACACTCTTCCGAAAAATACACCTCACTCCTGTAATCACCGGACTCCACCTTTATGCTTTCCGCACGTACTCTTCCAAACCATCGGACTTACAGGTAAATACTTCGAAAAAATTATTTCCTTTTAACTAAAAATACAATTTTTTTTTAGCTTTCCCTATTATTTTGCTTGTTTAAAAAATTGTACGTCGCACTTTTCTCACACAGTTAAATTTTTCCGACGAAATAATTTAGGACAATGTAGGCTGGTCCATTACTCCCAAGGAATAGACCAGAAGCGCTGGAAATGCAGTAGGTGTCAGTTCACTAAAAGTATAAGATTTTCGTCGTTTTCCGGACGAAGCCATTTCTCTTTGAAAAAAATAGCAGTAATGGCGTACTGCTGGATCAAAGATTATATGCAGAAACTAATTCACTACGAAGTTGTTCTGGAAAAGAAATCAAACGTAGATTGGTGTTATTTCTGAAGTGAGGAGTGTGATAAATACCTCTGTCGCAATGTTGAATCTATTGGAGGTTTTGACGACAGTGACGAGGACGAGCCCATTATTGTAGAAATAGGTGAAACTTATTTTTTCCACAGAAAGTACAAGAGAGGACACTGGCATAGAAAGGAACTCTGGGAAGGGCTTCTTGTTGGAGGTTCGAAATCGTAAAGCCAAAACTCTACAGCGCTTGATTACGAGCACATCCTGCCTGGATGCAGTGTTTCTTTCATGGCATACATGAAGGGGGCGAAGCTCTCCCGGAAACGACCATTCGCCCACCCCGTCCGGACATATTTTAGGTTACCGAGTCAATTTTAATAAATTAAGGCTATGATGAAAAAGGAAGTTTCGTTTCTTTTTATGCTACGAATACTTCTTCAATTATATTTTTTTTAATATTTGTTCAAACGGTACTAGTTATAGTTTATTTTATAAAAAATTTTATTACGACGCATGGTATTCTTCAAAATATAATAAGTAGACTAATCATGTCTGGGAACCGTGATTCAGGAACAAGAGTGCGTTGAATGCATTTTAATAGATTAAAATTTCAAGGTTGCGTAAGCTCCCCCCCCGCCTTTAGCTGAAAAAAGTTTGTTATTCCAGAAATGTGTGAAGAAGTAATTACTATATCAGGGATGTTTATAGAATTTTTCATTATTCTTCGGGGGCGGGGGAGAGAAAAAAGGTAGTTTTTGAAATCCAAAATCTGGATAATTAAAGTTAATGAAAAATTAAAGAAAAATCCAAGCATTTTTTTCTAATATAAGGTGATACAGTTTTATTAAATTAAGGCATTTTTTTAATGTAAGTCGCATTTTAACCAAAAAAAAAAAAATTAAACCTTTTTACGGGGGGAGGGCTTCTCTAAATGCGCCCCTGTGCTATATATATAGTAATTCGTCATCATCATTGTCAACCATTATCAATCTATTATTAGTGACAGTTATTTTTATTCTTCATCTATAATAATCCCGTATGTGGAATGAATTATTTTGTATATTTTACTATATTTCAGTAAATTATTGAAAAAATAATTTTATACTATAAATGAAATGAAACTTACTGTATACTCAACTCAGCCGTTTAGTAAATAGTGTTTCCCCAGGTTCAAACCTGGGCTGATGCAATCTCATTGAAGACCGGTACCACTTGTTCTGGAGTTGTCCCATGGACGTGCAGGTGTGGAAGCTTGTTTGGACCTGTGCAGGTTGTCCGCACCGACTCAAGGCTCAGGAGGTCTTTTACCAGTACCCCGGCCCCAAGACTGGGTGGGATGTCTGGAGGTTGAGCATCACTGAGACCACGTACAAAATCTGGAGAGAGAGGAACAGTGTTGTGCATAGTAATTACGGAAATGCAGGATTAAATCCTTTGAAAGTGGCCTGGCAAGTCAATTGAGTTGGATGCCCGCACTCTTTCGGACCGTGCCTTTAAGTTCCGGTGGATCTTCTGGCCCAAAATTGTTACTGGAACGAAGGAAAAATATTTTTTCCATTGGGGAACTTAGTCTTCCCAGCTTTTTGGCTTGTAATCCTGCATTTCCGCACCCTTGGTTTCTTGAGTTTTTGATGAACTTTGTCTTGTGTTTTAATCTTTGGGATGTTTCTTTTCTAGATTCCGGGATGGAGTGAGGAGATTACCCTTCTTCCTCCATGCCGAGCGCCTGTTGGCGTACCATACCAGTCCCCAGCGGCGCTGGCTTTGGAGGTGGCTGGTCGACTTTGTGTGTGAATCGAGGGGTCTTTGTGTTTTGCTGTGATCTTTCCTCACTTTGCTTTTCCGGGTGTGGCTTGCCTGTGTGTGTTTGCTTTTTGGGTGGGTGGTGTGTGATTGCTGTTTGTGGTGTGTCGGTTCTGCGTGGTTGTGTGCAGGGTTGGGAGCCATTGGTGGGTCGAAAGCTAATCTGCGTGCCACGCGGACGGCTCGGCGACCCTTCTGGTGGTGTCTCGGTTGGGACGCCATCACAGGGCACACGTGAAGGAGAGACTTCTCCTACTGGAGTGTTTCGGAGTGGCCTAGGGCCTGCCTCGTCATTCTTGGTGTCCCTGTCTGCAAAGTGAATTGGGGCCTGTTCGAGTTCTTCGGTAGGCCAGTGTGATTCGGGGGTCTGGATGTGCTGACTGTAGAACCGTGGTAGGTGCATCGGGGTGTGAGTGAAACACCGGTGGAACCGAACTCACATTTTATATGTAGTTCGGCGAAGCGAGTGTGTTGGTGTTGCTGGGCAACAAAATTTCGTGCCGGGAGAGGGGTCGCCGTGCTTGCTCACAATGGCGTCCCCCTCTCTCGGATGCCAAGTCTTGGTTCTCCAAGTGTTGGTTTTAGAAGACAAAAATACTTTAAATTTTACACATGTGAATATCGTTTAACATCTTAGCTATTAATATTTAAAATAAACATTAGTTTCTCTATAGTTTTATTAAGAACTTTCGATCCTTTCTTATAAATAAAGGAGCCAAAGGCTTCCATTTATTATAAGTATTTTGAGCACCGTTATTTCTGGTTTAAAAATTCCAAATATCTTCTAAGGTCACGTTTTATGGCAATTTTGTTCTCTGTATTTTTAGATATTTGTTCAAAAGATAAAGCGTTCTGTTTTTCCAAATGATATATTTGGCTATTGCAATTATTTACATGATCTATTATTAAATTATTTGATTCGGAGCAGGGAAGAGAAAGATGATATAAGATTTAGTGAGCCGAAAATTTATCTTTATAATTTAAATATTGATGTAACCAATTCCAGAGATGTTTTCGAAAGTTACAATCAACGAATAAATGTTCTAATGTTTCTTCTGAACCACAATAGGTGCACGGAGCATTTATTCATTCAGGTGGAAAGCCTTACCAATGTGATATAGATTCGAAGCAATTTCCTCGGAAAAGTAATCTTTCAAGGCATGTGCGTGTTCATAGGTGAAAAGGCAAAATCATAATATCTCTATGATAAAGTAATATTGGGGTATTACAGCTTACCGTTAATTTACGTACACTATCATATTTTCTTCATTTTAACAGAGCAGATCTCTGTAAAACGTCACTAAAATTAGGTTAAAACCCGTCACTAAACTTAGATTATCATACACACAACTTTAAAAAATATGAAATTACACGGTGGTTTTACCTACAAAATGAGAAAAACACTGGTACTTAGCTGATTCCCCACAAGTCAGTCGAAATGTTTCCTAAATACTAAAAATGTGGAAATAGCCGTAACGCCATAAACATTGATAATCCACACATTAATAATATCGTTGAGAACAGTATATCAACGATTAATATAATAAAGGACAAATTTATTAATATTAAAAGCAAATTGCCAACTTCTTGCCTCGCACAGCACTAACAGCTATTGCATAGTCTGCTCATGTCACAGGCGTGACATTTTGCTGGCTTCAATTAGATTGCATTGCGCCAACGGAGAGTGCTTTCTCCTCTTATTCCTACCTCCATGAAAGATACTGACAAAAAGATTTTCCTCCACTAACCTTTATTTTTTGAAAATTTGAAGTTTCGTAAGTCGGCAAAAACTTGGCAAACAAACTTCCCACCACTGAATAGGATGAAGCATCCTAACGTAACTTCCGATGCCAGTGCCCTATGTCATTTCACGATGATTGATCACAAAACCGTGAGGGACATCTTAGGGAGCACGTCACACTATCTCTTCTAGGCACTGTACCTTCATGGTGTGATCGAACCGATAAGCCTAACTGAAACGACAACTCGGCAATCTCGCAATTCCAAACTTTCCGAATCAGAAACTCTCCCTTGAGTTTAAGGTTAGTATTCTGTTTTTCTGGGGCTTGGCGACACAATAACCGAATTATACTTGCTTTTCCCTTTTTTGGAGTTACAATAAGGTACAAAGCAGTACACCATTGTAGCTACCGAATTCAATCAAGAAAACTTTTGCAATTTGAGTACGATATAGGCTATAAAATAAATTCTGCACTTTTTTTGCGTTCATACAGTTGCTTAACTGAAATGATTAACTTCACGAAAAGAGATTAAAACAGACTCGATTTACCTCGCTACAATGCACGTTTAAACAGGACGGCACATGAAAAACTAATTACGATCAGCCTGAAAAAAAATACTAACTGGGGTCGGCGTCTGCACCCTCTAGCGACGAAAAGTGGCATTTTTCTTGTACGCCTATCCCCGTAGAGATCGCTGAAGGGACAGAGCCTTGAGCAGTAACACTTACAATTGATAATCACAGTTAGCCGTGCCTGGAGTCAAACAAACCCTTCGTGATATAACTTAGATTCACTCTTGCATAGAGGTGGGGGTTCTATCGATGACGCTATCGATAGTTTTGTCCAACTCAGTGCATCGATAGCTCTTCATTTCTGAATTCCTATAAGTGTAAATCACGATGGTGCAAACTATTCAGCTCCGTCCGATGGCTTTGATAACTAAAATGCTCATTTTCACCACATTTATACTGTGTCAAAAACATTGAGCCCAGCCAAATTGATACATGATGACAATTCGAAACTAAAGTTAACTGTAATCAAAAGAGTAAACGGTGAGGGTGTGCGGTTTTTGTACTCTGTTATTCTTCACGTTAAGGCAAGGTCAAAGCTGGAATGTACGTTTCAGTCAGATAAAGACGAAGTCGACCGCGTTGTGCTTGTTGTTTGTACTGGAAGTTTAAAGGTGAGTCAGATTCAGAAACAGTTATTTGTTGAAAGTAAGTAATCAGCAACAATGGATAAACGTGAAATATCTTTTGTGTAACTTTATTTGTCTTTTGCTAAGGATAAGATCTACGCAAAATGTAGCCTTTGAGGAGAGAACTACAAAACGTCGTGCAGTCGTCAAATCTGAGGCATAATTTAAAACGAGAGCATCCAGCTGTTGTCGTTTCAAATGACCCCAGAAAAAAAACAATTGAGGAACAACCTCACTCAAAACTTTATTTATTAAACTTCTCATAAATTATTACCACGATGTTGCTAAACATTATAGAATAAATTATTTTTGCATAGAAAACTGCATAATTTTCTTCTTTAGCTTTTGTGAACAGAAACATAAAAAATCATGCAGTACAAACAGAAAATGATAATTAAGGATCAACGAATTAGCTCGTTCTTCAGGCAAAACATTTTTTTCGTGAATTTTGCTCACACCCCTCGGAGCATATCGACAAAACGAAGATACTTCTTCCCTGTGACAGTTGTCTAAGCACTGGCTTCTGATCATTCGTCCGAGATGGACCCGGATTCGAATCCCATGAGGAATAGGTGTTGTGGTTGTCTTATAGCACTACCTTCTCCCTTCCCTGAAAACAGTGGCCCTAAATCAGAAATGGGCTCCCTTCCCTGAAAACAGTGGCCCTAAATCAGGGATGGGCGAATGTTTACAGCCCATCTTGTTGCTCACGGTGGTCGTTAAACTCCACGCCAAAAATAACAAAAAAAAAAAAAAGGTTTGTTTCAAAGTTTATCTGAGCTTAGCTTTTCGACAATGTGGAAAATTAAGAAAAATTCTTGTCAGAAATAATTTTTCATTCCGGAAAATAAATTTTCTCCCGAGAAACTTTGCCAACACATTATCAATAGTTATCGATTGTTATTTTTGACTATTGATAGTCAAAAATGTCGATAGTTCTCCACCTCTACTCATGCACTCAAGCTATCGCTTTAGGAGCTCAATCCTGAATTAACAGAGGTTCATATTAGAGCTAAACTTACTGGCGAATCAGTTTCTAGTAGGCGTGCCGTATAATCAGTGGAAAATTAGGAATGACTGTTCTATCGTTAGACACCGCCTCATAGCTACAATGAGGGTTGGAACCAAAGAGTGGATGGAAGAGACAATTTCAATATTCATGGTGTCATGTGCCGATTTCTGCTAAAGGAAAAAATTACAATCGATTTAGAACAAGAACCCACAACTAAGAGAATTTCATGTTAGACTGTTACAAATTGGGTCGATCCAGTTGTAGTAGGCGTGCATTATAATTACTGGACAATTATGAATGATCATTTCATCATTCTTCCCCATATCATCGTAGCCCCATAAGATGGAACAACAATATTTATATATACAGTATGATTTCGAGAGCACATCAACGGTTAAAAAAATATTGGAATCCTTTTTCGAGCTTAACCCACAACTAACAGAGTTTCATTTAGAGTTTTACTCATTGGCCTACCAGGCTATAGTAGACCTAGATGCCCGTCGTGAAACAGGGGAAGATAAGACATGGCGAAAAAAGAAAGAACAGGCGTTTTAATATTCCCCTCATGATGCAATTATCTTCGCTAAAAAATAAAAATACAACCGATTTCGGAGATCAACTCACAACTGAGAGGATTCTGTGTTCGGTCGATCCGGTTGCACTCATTGGGCCGATCAGGTTGTAGTAGGCGTGCTCGCCTGCAACAAAATTCAGTCACATATGGAGTTGACCGATGGAACAGCCAATTAAAATTACATGCAATCAGGAGCTGATCTTCGCTGAGGGAAAAAAATGCCATAGAGTTAGGATTCCAATCCACAGCTAAGGGAGTTCTATTTTACAGTTTTACAAATTGGGACGATCAGGTTGTAGTAAGCGTTCTTTAAAGATCAGTGGCAGATATCAGGTGGCCCTTAGCGATGGAACATCCAATTTGTAATATATATAATATCATACATTCAAATTCGCTACCGGAGAAAATTCCAATCGATTCAGGAGCTCAACGAACAAACAAAGATTAATGTGAGAATTGTACATATTATTTTAATCAGGTTGCAGTATAAATCAGTGGTAGAAATGAGGTGTTGACGAATGAGGGCACATACAGTTTTAAATACTTTGTATCAAACCCGCACACAATCCGGTTCCCCACTATAATTTCAGGTCCCCCATCACTGGGGGTGTTTCTAGGAAACAAAAGCATTTGGCTCACTGACTTACTGTATATTTTTACGATTTACTAGAGAACGAACCACGCTTCGCAGGACTTTTAAAACCGCTGCAAGTACAATTTAATTTTGAAAATTTATTTTTCCAAGCATATGTTCAAAAGTTAACAGACCATTGTGTTTTTCTTTTTAAAAAAAGAACGTTAAAGATTTTTAAAGCACCACGAAAGTTTCTTTATCTCCACCTTTTTTTTCTTTTCTTTTTTTATTGTTTTAACTCGCGGAGAAGTTGGATCCTGCCCCACCCTGATATCATTTGAATTCCGTTGGCTGTTCCCAGAATATGGAAAGTGCAACCCTGAAGCAGGGTTTTTTTACGGCACCGCGGGAATAAAAGTTTGTAATTTTTTTTTTGTGCTAATTTCCCTTAAAATGGTTAAAGAAAGGGCCAGAAAATTTTCCGGTAGATTTGAATGAAAATGAAAAAGTAAAACTAAATAGAAATGTTTTTGTTTTTAATAAAACAGACATTTTTTTTTTTTTTGAGAAGCGGATGGATTAAAAGCTATTCGGTCCTTGGGAATGTGGCGCCTTCTAGTGAGAGAAGAATAGTTCTGATATGACACAAATTTTTAATATCTGCAACCCACAGTTTTGTTCGCTGAACATTCAGTTTGTAAACATCTCAGTGACATTCCTTTCTCTTTAACATCCTCTCAACGATCTGTAACTAGATGATTATTTATGATACAATTCTCGTACTCATAAATGATTTGCTGTTCCTCCTGGAGAAAGGGACGATTGTCATATTTAAGTAGCAAGCTGCCACGGACGTTTAACTGAATATGGAAAACATTTATACTTATTTGTTAATTTTTTTCAGCGTACAGTAATTCGTTTAAATAATAAAATATATATAAAAACTTTAACATTAAACGTTTGGTAGTTTTACTGTTATCTTCCATTGTAAAATACGGTTCGACAGTTTCGTGTCGGATCCAAAAACTCGTATCGAGCATGAAGGGACGCTCTCTGCGGCATGTGCGATGAGAAGAAAATACCTCATCAGCCAGAAAACGTGACGACTTGAGTAAAAATCTATCTTTAATCTGAGCGGGTAATGTGGTCTCGGACTTCGGTTACCAAAGAGTCAAGAAAATTCCCTAATGATTCTATTAAGCAAATGGCAAATCAGTTAAGGAGTCAGTATTCTTGACGAGGATGTGAAAATGGTGGACAAAGATAGAAAATAGAGGTTTGGTCAGGTGAAAAGGAAGGAGAGTGACTGGTGTGGATGAGAATGTGGAATTTTTCGACGGTTAATGGTTTTGAAAAGGTAAAAATTGATGTCACTAGTGTATGTAATGTTTGTGATGATTATGTTCGTATTGTCGAGGAGATCTGCACTCCCATCTCCTCAAAAAACAACGAAGTTGAGAGTTTTGGTTCAGACGACACGATTGAAATTGATGAAATCCCGAGTTTTTATGAAGCCGAGCCAGCGACGGATCCAGTGCAGGATATGTTCCTCGGGCAATGCGACGACGCCGTTGGTTGGATTGAGCCGGGAATGAGTGCACGGGCTCTCCTGCAAGTGGGCAGGGAGCTTGCATCCCATAGCGGAGCTGTAGAGGGTCAGCAGCAGCCCTGGACTCCCGAGGGGAAATCTGAGACTGCTTCTCCACCCCTCCTGCGGACGCCAACGGAGTCCGAGGAGTGTCCCCGCAGTGAAGCGGTGTTTGTGACCTAGTCTTCCGCGAACGGCGGCCACCGTGGTACCGAGGCGGAAGTGCCGCCGGAGCAGGCTGGCACTCTGTCGAAGAATGCGCGCTTGCCGGCGACGGGAGTTCGAAGGCCAAGCAGCACTCCGATACTATGGGTAATATATTTTTTTGCAGAAAATCCGAGCTTTCTACGGATTCTGAGGAAGATCTAAGGGCCAAGTTCAAGCGTCAGGGAAGGCGACTGACCCAGGCCAACGCTGATGCGGCAAAGTCTCTTTCTGACAGTTACCGGATATAAACGCCGACGACAGAGAAACAGTGTGGATACGAAGAAAACAGAGGGACGCAATAGATCAAGATGCTTTCTGGTTGGGTTCCTTTCCCAGGGTTTAGAACATGGGTGGTTGTTTTATGTAGTGTTTTTTGTTAACATACTACTTCCTTTTTCAGATTAAGGTAAGTATGGTGCATAATTACCAAGGCGCCGAGCTGCGTATTGGCACGTTGAACGTTTACGGTCTCCGCACCGTCGAAAAGCAGAAGTGGCTCGCGGGTTACTTCAGGGAGTCAGGTGTTGATTTTTTGCTTGTGCAGGAAACTCACCATAAGAAGCCCGGGCAGGGTTTTGCGTTCTGTAGGAACACCGGGCTGAATTGTAGGTATTCGCTTGGAGCGAATGGTTTCACTGAGGTGGCCATTGTCTACAAGCCGCAGTACGAGGGTAGCATCACGCAGATGCAGACTGATAGGGACGGTCGCGTCGTGGCTATTTCGGTTAATAGCGGATTGATGTCCATTAACATGGCGTGTGTTTATGTCCCGGTGGAGGGTCCTGTCAGGAGCGGTTTTTATGATCAGCTGCCGTTCTTCCTTAGGGGAAGCGAAGATTTTCTGGTCGTCGGTGAGGATTTCAACTCGGTTGTGGATAACCATATCGATCGGTTGAGTACTCACAGGTGCAGGTGGTCAGAGCCGTACAGAAGGGTCTTACGGTTCTGATTAAGAACCAGCAACTTAAGGACGTGTGGAGGCAGCTGTTCCCGCAAGAGCCGGGGTTCACCTGGCACAGGAATCAATTGGCTTCAAGGATCGACAAGCTGTTGGTCTCGAAGATGGACTGGGTTATGGGAGCCGAGGTTTTTAACCCTAACTCACAGCCGTTGTTTGTCTCTGATCACATCGTTGTCGTTATGGACGTCTGTGTGCCGGCGCCGAGGGAGAGGAAAGCGACACCGTGGCGCCTAAATGTGTCAATATTAGACGACGTTGAAGCGCTGTCGCGTGTCCATTAGATCTTGGAGGGGTGCAGAGCCGGCCACCGATGACGAGATCGGCGGTTGGGAGAGGGCGAAGCACGAGGTCCGGAGTACCTTGGTTGCTCGGTGTAAGGAGTTGGCGAGAGATAAGGGGGGACTTAAGTTTTTCTGATGAATCTCCTGAACGCGGGTCTGAAGGGTAATGAAGACGGGTGTAACCTTGGGATCATTACCCAGATCAGGCAAGAGATTTCCGATTTTTATAGAGGCATCGGCTCTGAAGTTCAACTTCAAGGTGCTATTAGGAGTTTTGAGCAGGAGCGGGATATTAATCACATTTACTGCAAGTTCGAGGCGGAGCGGAAGAGGGAGAACCTGGAAGTTATTGATATTGATGGTACTGAGGTGAGGAAATATAAGTAGATCCTGCAGGAAGCTGCAAGGTATTACGGCGATCTCTTTTCCAGCAAGGAAATTGATCCTACCGTCATGGATATGTGGTTGGAGGGTACGCCGAGGATCCCAGACGAGGACTTGGATAGCCTCGAAGAGGAGTTCTCGGTGTCCGAGGTAAGGGTGGCGATTCAGGCCCTTTCGCCAGGTAAGTCTCCGGGTTGTGATGGTATCCCGTCGGAGTTTTACAAGAAGTTTGTTAATGTGTTAGCGCCCTGGCTTACCAGGGTGTACAACGAAATTGTGCAGGTTGGTCGTATGCCGGGAAATATGCGGAGGAGCATGGTCACTTTGCTGTGCAAGACCCCGACGCCCTGTCGAGGAATGTAAGTGGTTGGAGACCAGTGTCTCTCCTCAGTGGACTATCAGATCCTTGCGGGGGTCATCAATAGAAGGCTTGCTAAGGTGGCCGTTCATCTCATTGGTGCTAACTATACGTGTGGTATTGGGGGGCGCCGGATACAAAGGAATTCTAGGCGCATACGAGACGCTATCACTTACCTGGGCGAGAAGGGTATTAAGATGGGGCTCTTCTTGGCAGAGCAGAGCAAGGCTTTCGATAGGGTATCGCACGAGATTGTCGGAAGATTGTTAGAAGCCCACGGCTTCGGAGTATTTGTCCGAAGTGCGATTGGGGGGTTGTACAGAGATATCTCCGGGAGAGTCATTATTGCCGGTCGTCTCTCCCCCTCATTGAGGTTCAAAGAGGAGTGAGGCAGGGATGCGCTCTCACTCCCCTTTTGTTTGTTTTGGTCTTGGAGACCCTTTTCAGAAGAGTTGCCAAGAAGGATAGTGTTAGGGGTTTTCCGGTCCCGGGGAGGAGGGAGTCGTTGAAGTACCTTGCGTACGCAGATAATGTCTCCTTCTTCGTCGACTCGGAAAAGAGCTTGAACGGGATGCTTTTGCTGAGTACTGCATTGCGACCGGTGCCCGTCTCAATGAAGAGAAGTCGAGTATTATGCTCTGGGGCAAATGGGAGAGATTAGCGTTTACAGGTTTAGCTGTGAATAACGGGCCCGTTCGGATACTCGGTATCCAGTTTTCTAAGGAAGGGGTCCACGTGAGCACCTGAGGTAAAGTTCTGGTGGAGATGAAGAAGGAGCAAGAACGGTGGCAGGAGGTGGGCATTTCGAGAATGAATCGAGCCAAGTTATCTAATGTGCTTCTGGTTTCGAAATGCACTGTTGCCGGGGAAATTGATTCCCCACCCGGAGGTCTCATGAAGCAGATGGGGAGAGCGGTCTTTGGCTTCATTTGGGCTGGGAAGAAGACCGAGGAGGTGTTTCGGACGGTCCTGCACTGTCCCAGGTCGGAGGGGAGATTTGGAATTCAAGCACTTTCCGACATGGCTCAGTGCACTCCAGTTTAAGAGTGTGAAGGGAGCCCTGGTCGCCGAACACCCGTGTGGACCTTTGGCCTCCCATTTCACGGGGTGGAACCCGTCGAAATACGTTCACGGCCACATATTTGTTGGCCCCCGGCGAGAGAGGATGCAAAGGTCTTACCAGCTTGGAGGTCGCCTGTAGGACTTTGCGGAAGCTGACCGCGCCGGGAAGAACACGCAGCAGATGTACATTGACCTGCTCCCTAGGCCTGGGGAACACGTCGTCAAAGATTTCCACGTTCCTACGAACTTCTGTATGAGAGAGGCTTGAGTGAGCATTCACTCGACGGGTGTGGACTGCAAGAAGAGCGACTTTAGGTGGCGGTTGGCCCACAATGTCCTTCCAACTAGGAGTAAGCAGTTTCGGTGGGGTGTCATCTCTTACGATAGGTGCCTTTCGTGTGCGGGCATTGAGGACAGGTTCCATCTCTTTTGGGCCTGCCCCATGGCGCACAAGGTTTGGCAGGGAATCTGGACTTGGGCTTGGCACAAAAGGATTGACGCCCTCCAGTTTCACCCAGCTAATGTGTTTTATCTACATCCTGCCCCGGCGGCGGGCAGGGAGGTCTGGAGGAGGATTATCACCGAGGTCTGTTATTAGATGTGGAGGGTGAGGAACAGGGTTCTGCATTTCCGGACGGTTAACTCCGGCTTCTCTCCGACAACAGTTATCCTTCAAGTCAAGTGTGAGCTCCGAAACAGTGTGAGAGTGGTCGACTGCACTTTGACCGACCGAGCCTTTAGGTTTCGGTGAAGGACTTGGCCTCGCATTTTTACAGGGACCAAGAATAACTACACCTTTCATTGGGGTAACTTACCCCTTTAGTTTCGGCACTTGAAGCCCGAGGGATCTCTCTGGGAGTATTAGGCTTTTTCTAGTGTTATGTTTTTGTGACGTGTGTTTGATGGAGGGTGTGGATGTCAGGCTCCGACCCTTTCATCGGTAGTTTAATCTGTCTTCTCTCCGGTCGAGGTTAGGGGTGCTGGCCGCTGACCGAGACGGCAGGTGGCTTTGTGAGTCGGGGGGAGTGAGTGCATTGGTTCTGTCTCTGCTCTTTCTCTTATGGTGTGGTGTGAATGGATGGTATCTGAAGGGTGGGTGTTGTGTATTTACTGCTTGTGGTATGGCGGTTCCGTGTGGATGTGGGCAGGGATGGCACCTGCCATAGGTCATGTGAGTACCTTGGTGGACCTGTCGTCCCGGTGTCCTCTCTGACAGTCGCCCGTCTGAGTCGCTGTCACCTGCTCACCTCCGAGGGGGACTTTTGTCCGCCTACATGGACGTTCCGGGTGTACCTTCGGGTTACACTCGCCGTTCTAGGTGACCTCGCCGCCTATTTGTGTGTGGGTCCTTTCGAGTTCTTCGGAGGATCTGTATGACTCGAGGGTTTGTCTGGTGTTGCTTGTTGGACCGTGGTGGGAGTGTGTGTAAACATCCGTGAACCATGTCCAGGTGTTTACCTGGGGCGTGGTGAACAGTGTGAAGATGTGTTGCAACAAATTTCGAGTATGGGGAGGGGACGTCGTGCGAGAGCCCATTAGGGCGCTCCTCTCTCCCATCCCCCATGAATTCCGGGTCTTATACGATGACAAAGAAAATAACATTTCAGCCAGGAATCATGGCGTTTTGAGTAGTTCCGTTTTTTTACATCTGGTGGCGCTGTTAGCCCACTGTTGCAAAGCCTAACTTTATTCTGAGCGGGTGATGTGAATATATCTCAGATGTTCCCCACGTGTGAATCCATCTCGGATATTATCTGCTTAAAACTGCATTGTGAATACCTGAATCTATCTCGGATTCCTCTGCTTAAAACCGCATTTTAAGGCAGTTCACTTACGTATGTAACTTTATTTTATTTTTACTTCTCGAAAATTAACATGGTTTATTATTGTGTTCCGTTTTGTACATGGAACATGGGAAACAAAGCACAGTTTCTTTTCATCAGTTTCCATCAGATCCTCATCTAAAAGCAGAATGGCTAAAAGCAATATAATTACCACGCCCTCGGTAGTACGGTGGTCGCGGAATACTTAATCCTCGTCTAATTGGATAAACAGTGAGGTTGCGTTCCCATAACTGTAAGGAACCCAATCTCAAAGTTTACGGACGGCGCGTTGTGTTTCATATGGTCTCGTTACGAGGTATTCGTAAAAAAACCATATGCCGCAAATTGTGAGTTAGAGGAATATACACAGCTTAGAAAAGTTAGCTACCCCAGGTTAAGTAATTAACAATGTTTATTATAAGAAAAATATATAAAAGCAATACATCCTTCAGGTGGAGGCAAAATAAAAGTTACGTTAAATTAAAGAAATGTTGGAATTAGCCATGTTGACTGGTCCATTGCTGCGTAAGCCTGTTACACCCCTGAGCTTAACTTTAAATTAAATCCCTCAATCTATTTCGAGAAGGCATAGCGACCATGCATATGTATATTTTCAGTTAACATATGAGCTGGAATTGGGGAAGATAACGTTATCTTACTTTCCTACGGTTGGGCGGTCGCTATTTGAAGCCCTACGCAGGTAGATGAAATATTTCGAGGATGCTGACTCCGGGTCTATCTATCGCATTATATGGTTACTGAGCCTCCGTCTTATCATCGGTATTCTCTCTCTTTACCTTGCTGAATAGTCTTTCTGACTCGCTATCATCTCATTCTCGAATATCTCTGAAATTGTCCTCCGACTATTATACGTGAATAAACATTTGTGTCGATATTTGTCTGTGAATCACAGCTTCGGATATGAATCTCTCCTTACTATATCTTTTTTCTGCCTATATATTTCCGTCCCTTTAATTTTTCCCGTGATAGGGGCGTACCTACAACCTTCTAAGAACGCTTCGCCTGGGGTCTGGATTGGTCAGCTGAGCTGACCCGTGCTCGAGCTTAGTGGCTATTGGTTGGCCCTCTGGTCCACTTTGCTAACTTTTCGCGGCAGCTGGCCTGTTGGGCAGGTGAGGCTTTTGCGAATTCAATAGGACATATTTTCGGCGCTCGGATGAATAGCGAAGAATTTGAAGGGGATTTGCTCTGACAGAGTTACGACTTTCCAGTGAAACCACGATGTACTTTACGACTTTCGCTGGTGCCTCCTTCATCGAGGAGATGGTCGTAAACCCAACTCGCCTATTCAGCTGACCGCGTTTCGGACTCTTGCATGTTCACTCCTGAAATACCGGGATGTTTTGTCCCACCAGCACGATAGGACTGGTGCCATTTCGTAAATTTCGTGCTTCTTCTCACAAGAGTGAAAACCAGATAAATTCCTTAGTCATTCTCCACGGGTGTCCGAGAAAACCGCCTGGACCACCTGGGTTTTCTGCTCCAGTGGGAAAAGGGGCTTTATGAGGCAGAAAGGGAGCAAATGAAAAATAATTTAAAGTAAGTAAAAAATAATTAAGGTAAATTGCTCCTGGTCCTTGTATTTCATTAGGACGCAAACAATGTGACCCGAACTATGAAGTTGTTCCGCGGCAACATTATCTTCCCTCCCCTACGAAAGTCCGTGCTATGAGGGTGTCAATGACCACTGAACCTAACGAGAATTGTTGGGTTACCCGGGTTCAAGGTTTTGCTGGCTACATCTTTCCCATCTATGCTGAACTCTGTTCTGGCTAGGGGTGTGTCAGGCATTTGTACAGCTTACAATGCAACTTTGTGACAATTTTGGCTAATTAAACACGCTATATACAAAACACTAATAATATAAAATTAAAATAATTGGTTCCTCCACCTTTGATAACACAGTATACAATAAGTACAGACATAAAAAAAAAAAAAAAGGAGCCCCCCACCTTAACTTTCGAACCGTTTGTCATATGCAAACAAGTAAGGTACCGTTGGAAAGCACTTGAAGGGAACTATTATGTGATGTGAAGAAACATGCTAATTAAGCTAATTAACATGCTAATTAGCTATCTATCTCCGAATTTTTCCATATAAGAGGTATGTTATTTTACTCGCATTCTATTCAGCACATAATGAAGCCCTTAAATTACAAATTTCATAGGAATCGACCAGTAAATACGTGTACAATGAGCTACGGAAAAAAGATGCAGCTAATGTTAAACTGCAAAAAGTATTTTTGACTTGTATAATTTAATCGAGAACAGATAACGTGATTCCGTGTTGCAACAGTAAAACACCAAGAGGCCCAGATAATATGAGCCCCTATACAAGATCAGAACGGGTATATTTAGGGAATTATAAATTATCAAATATGATCTTGAAAAAAATGAAAGATGACCATATCTGATTAGTAGTCCATTGAATGCGAAATATCATTAAATGCTTAAATTCAAATTTTCAGCGCGGTAGCATAAAAACTTGCTGAGATATAAGCGAAAACTCAAGCATACATCGATTAAGGGGCCGTGCATAAAAAACATATTTTCCTCTACTTACTGTAGAACGGTTTACCTCGCAGTACTAAGAAACACTTAGGAGAAAAGTGTTTCTACGTGAAGTTGGTTGAATGAAGCAGTAATGATGTTATACCCTTAAATTCAGAATAGCAGATTTTAATGATGAACATCATAAGTTAATAGTTTTACACATAAATAACTTAACTTACGACATAGTTCGTGCAATGACATTTTTAAATTTTTCCTATTGCTCACATAGCTGACTTTTGTTTAATCCAAAAACGCAAAAAACAGTACGTTTCACAAAACGAAAGCTTCGTATGTGTCTTCTGCATATTTTTAACATAAATACCTTTACAACTTCGTTATATTATAAAATTGTGGTCATGAAAATGAAAATTTCAAATTGCTCCCTGCGCAAGTGAACCCGTGTGACTGGTCTTTTTCGTATCGCAGATTTTATGTTGTCTCCATTCCGTCTCGAATTACGGTATAATACGAATGTAATTGCATATCGTTTCTATTCATTGATATATTCCGTTGTAGTTATACTGCTTAAACTGACTGTAATATATTTAGTTACAATGCAGAAGCCGAATGAATCTACGTGTGTAACCTGGATCTGCACGCAAATTTCCTCTTCGGTATTCGTCGTTTTCGACTACCGGTTAAGAAAATAACCGTAACCAGTAGGATTTGGAGCATTAAGCTTACTTAGTGTAGTTTAATACTGTTTTATTTGCATTTTTTTCTTTTTTTTTCTTTTTCATTTCTTCTACAAATATAAAGAAAATAATAACTGGTTATATTCCGCGATAAGAAAAAATAGTTATATTCTGAGAATTTCGTAGTTTAAGAAGAAAGGTCAAGGTGGAAAAACATAAATGGATTTACTTTTTTTTTATTTTTTTAGGGGCAAATGTTTTATTTTATTTTATGATGTTCCGCAATGATTAAATAATTCACTGTGTACTTTATAATATTTTGCAGTAAAATGTTGATATCTTTGAGATATAGGCAACTTCGATATTTAATTATATTTTTATTTTTCTAATACAATAACATCAAGAAATCGAACTTGATATTGTATGACACTTTATAATTTTCAGTTTTATTTAACTTTCACATTCCCAAATACGTTTTTCTTACAATCACTAATATTTACCCTTGCTCCAAAGTTGCAGCACACACTATCTAGGGCATTTAAATTAAACAAAAAAATTTCTGAACATGTTAGATGCAAAAAGTGGTTATCTTTAGTTAATCTTTAGTTAAGAAATCATTTTGCACCGTCAGTTCAATACTTCGAAGTGTTCTCATTTTTGTCCCAACAGTATGCCATAAATAGTAGCATCACCTTAGGGAATTGAAATTTAAAATAATAAAACTTAGTTTTAACACCCTGTTGGTGGAAAAAAATATATTAATCCAATTGCTGTAAATAAACAAAGACATCGCTCTTTCCACGTTTTAGCAACACTCAGAAACCGAAAAATTGTTATTTGGCCACTGCTCGGGAAACGAATCCCTGATCTCTCGATATCCAGCCGAGAGATTTGGATTTGTTTCCCAAGCAGTGGTCAAATAACAATTTTTCGGTTGCTGGGTGTTGAAAAACGTAGAAAGAGCGATGTCTTTGCTTATTTGGAGGATTTTCACCAATTGCTATAGATTTTTCATGCATGGTCTTCGAAAAATGTAACATTTACAGTTAAAAAACTATTGCGTGGCAAAAAGTTTCTTTTTACTGTTAAAAAAGGATTTTTGATTTGATTAAGCGAACTCTAAGTCAGTTCCATATACTAGAAACAATTCAGGGTTTTCACATTTTTTATTCCGTTTTAAAGGAATAAAAAGAATTGTGCACCAAAATAATGTATAAAAACCAGAGTTTTCAGAAGATCTTAAGGAATGAATCAGTTTGAAATTCTGGAATTATAGTGTATAGAAAAATGTACAGCCGTAGAATTAGCAAAACCTCAATTAACTTTATTAACAGTACATTACAACCTAGTTTACAGATTGGTAATCATTATATACTACGCGATTTAATGCCAGTTCAAACATCTTCAGATAAAACACTTTATTGCGGCGCAGGTCGTTCTCTCAACTAGACTATATTTCACACTAAATACAAAACTGCAAAGGAACTGTATTATAAAGAGCTAATAAAACATACATACCCTTGAAGCTCCTGTAGGCTGGACATCTCGAGGAATTTCACGAATCAATTTGGAGCGTAGTTCTTCATTCCCGGGAAATTTAAACACTGGCGCTTTAGGACCTGTGTCGTAATTGCTACGGCAATTTAGTACACAACAATGGGAAGGCATATTAAAACTAAAAAAGAATATTTTAACACCGTGAAATAAATAACAAAGAGTTGAATGATATGAATCAGTCAGCTGCAAGGACAATGAACAACGTCATGGAGCAACGCTACAATAATCTCACAAGATCACAGAACCAAACTATGGTTACGGCTGTTCCTCAAATTTAACAGGTTCCTGTAGTGACGTCAGACGTTGGAGAGCAGGAGGTGTTTGAGCCCTGTTTCAGGGGGCGTTGGCTGTGAGCGACAAAATGGGAAAAAGTTCATACTTTCGAACAAAGAAAATTATATTGTTTTAAATTGACACTTGGAATTATTATATGACAGGTGCAATTTTATATTTAACCACATAGCTGCCCCCTTTAATTCGTATGTTAAGCACCATAACTATGAAAGGAAAGTGTGTTTTTGAGGTGGAAATTAACAAATAATTTGGAACAGATGGCACGCTTTCGTAACTCTTTGCTAAAGCCATTTTCAAAAAGAACAATGGCTGTGGAATATGTCTCGCTCCTGTGGCCTGACCTTTGACACAATTTCGATTATATTAAACAGAATTGGTTCAGTATACCTCTGGAACAACATACTAAAGTTTTGTTGCAATAGACGCATTTTTTGCCAAGTTATGAGGATAATGGCTGTGGAATAAATATGGCTCCTGTGTCCTGCCCTTTATCCCCATTTCGATAATATGCAACAAATCAGGTTCAGTGTATCTACGAAACAATATGATAAAGTTTTGTCGGAATCAAGGCATTTTTACGTAAGTTATGATGCATAAGGGCGATGGAATGGATCCCGCTCCTATGTTTTGACCTTTGACCCCATTTCGACCGTTTTCTACAGAGTTAGTCCTCAGGTTGTCCCCTACCACATACTAAACTTTCATTGAAATCGAATCACTTTTACTCGAGTAATCGTGCGGTCAGGCAGACAGACAGACAAAGCTGGAGCATATAGGCTTCTTCAACTTACGGTTGGAAATCGGAAAAAATCGGATTTCGTAGTTCTGCTCAATTTTCTATTATGAGTCAACGTTTCAGTGATACGCGAATGCTCAGTGCCTCGAGAAAATGTAAGGATCGGAAACCAAAAAATTCAAAACAAATTTAACTTGCACAGATTCAGGTTTTCCGGTATTAGAAAAATGCATACTGTTTATTCTAATATTAATTCAAGTTATTAGTACGAATAAATGAAGCTGTTTTAAAAGACATGGCAAGGGTAAATGAACTCCGTCCTTGGATGGCCCAAGTTACCGTACAAATCACTGTCAGGGCCTTTGCTCTGTACTCTGCATTAAATTTGTCTGAGGTTCGGGTAAGAAGCCCACTTTCCAGCATTATCACCGTCCTTGCAGGGAAACAAACATTCCAGGTATTTTTTTCCAGATGTGGTTATATGGATGCACCCTCTAACTTTATTTGCAAATATCTTCGGTATTAATCATCAGATTTGGACAATATTTAGAATTTAAGGGTTTTTCCGTGCGCTAAATGGAATGTGCATAAAATAACATACCCCTTATATGGAAAAATGTGGAGATAGCGAGTTAATTAGCTTAGTTAGCACTTTTCTTCGCATCACGAGATAGTTCCCTTTTAGTTTTTTTACAACGGTACTTTACTTGTCTATCTGCGGCGAGTAGTTCCAAAGTTAAGGGAGGTGGCTCGTTTTTTTTGTTTTTTTATATCTGTACATGAGCGCCGGCATAATGTGCTTTTCCACTTCTGCAAAAACTTCTGTATTATTTTATTACAAGGAAAACAACAGTCTTTCAGTGTATTAGTCTTTTCCATTTAATAATTTCAGTTAACTTATCTACGTTGGTTTTTTTTTCAAGAGCTGTTGCATGACATCGGGAAACCGGAAGGTATCACCAGTTGTGGGCATCTTAGCGTCGTCAACAGGTGAGCATTGTTGAGATGAAGAACAGGAGGAGCAGATGAGCTGTTAGAGACGCCACCACAAGTTTTAGCACACCGGTGGCGGACCAGGTCCAGTAAGAGGGCCACCAGTCCTTGTTCCAATATTCTCCGGGAACCGAAGACTGCGAATGTATATACGTCATGTTGGAATGGAGCAGCCGGATTGAGGGTTGCTCCAGACACACCTCAATGACTTTGCAGGTTGTTACTGTTCTGCCACGCAAACACAACTTTTTGGTGAGGCACTGTATGTCTGTGTGGAACTTTATTTTAATGGAGATTTCCTCCGGTTTTAGGTACACCGACCTAGTGTGTACGATTAGGCGTTCGAACTGGACGTCCACTCTCACTGGCGCGCAGGAAGAGAAAGCACAAAATTTTAGTGTTGCCAGTGAGTCGCAGGCAAAAAACTCTGAGGCTTTTATTTCCGCTTCAGCAAAACGAGGGTACACTGTACGTACTTCCAGGGAGTACTTATTCCCGGCGAAATGTAGATTCACCTGTATGGGAGCCGAGTGTAAAAGTTCCGACGTTAATTGTCCGCCCTTGTCAACCCGTAGGTAATGCCAAGCGACCGTCATTGGAAGATCGTTTTTAATTGGTGTCCACCATTGTCAGTAGATACGACTGTTGCCTGCTGCACCGCATAGAATTATCATAGAAATTGCAGCTGAACATTGCCGGACCGAACAAAAAGTTTTTTGGCATGGATTTGTTTGCCTGTGCATCTCCAATGTGGCCTCTTTCCGGACGTGATGGTTTTGCAGCTTTGTCTATGTAACTCTCCTGAGGATTTCCTACACGAGAGATAAGGTGAGTATTTAAAATCTGCACTGGCTGATCGAAAGCTCCTGTAAGCTGAATCGTGATACCCGTCGATGTCGTAGCCTGATCTCTCACCGTAAGTTTCTTCCGTGCCGTTGTTCTGATGCTCGATCAGGAGTTGATACTCGCACTGTACTGCCAGTATGCTGCGTACTTCGTACGTTTGAAAGAAGTCGGCTTCCAACCATATCTGGTGGAAATGGCAGTGCTGGCCGTCAATGACGCAGCAGTAGGTGCTGCCACTGTCCGATGGATGGCAATCAGTGATACCTGGCCAGTCCAAGGATTCCTTCGTTAGTGCGTCGAATTTCTTTGATTTGACGCAGCCTTCTCCCCAGCTGCATGTTTCGTTATTAGCGCAGACAACTTAATTAACATATCTCATAATGGTGACGTACGTAAAATAGTCCCGGTATGTGGACCATACACAGGTTGCCTGCTTGAATGTTACTCTTATTGAAAGTAATGTGTGGTCATTTTGCTTATCTGTAAACCACAAACACTGCTGGTGGTCAATGTTCATCAGCGTGATTTGTACATTCGTCGTTAGGCGGCAAGTTTTGTCTCCACTCAGCTCTGTGCACTCCTTAGCGCTTGAGGCAATTATAGTGTGCGAATTGCACTCACTTTCGGTTTCGTTAACTAGCAAGGCTAATGCTAGGTTTACTAGCGCGTGGGGAGGCGCATGCAAAGCAGGATGCGCTAAATGACGTTCTAAGAAATCGTTCATCCGTGTTGCTCGGTAACGTAATGCGGCGCCGGCCACGGCTCCAGATTTTACGGCTAAGTAAGTTGAGCCTCTAATTAGCCGATATGCTCTCCACAGCAGATATCCTGTACTGTACATTACACGTGCAATGGTTACGACTACCGTTTTGACGTATACAAAAGCAACCGCCGTCAACAGAATCAGAACGGCGTATACTACATAGGAGACCAGTTGCTTAAACAGTTCTTTGCAGAAAATGCATTGCAATGGTTGGCACACGGTTCGACCGATAACATGGACTGCTCCCCTCAGGGTTTGTCCGTCAGTAGTCACGAAAATTAGCTTCATATCTGCGGAATTTTCCAACATTACCGGGTGCACAGTGGTTTGATACGGAGCTTCTTTAAGCGTGATTACCACTTCTTGCCCTGATATTCTGACCACAAGCACCCCTGGGTTCGAGAGTGTAATGATTGGATCATTATATGTCAACTTTATCCAGGCATGTTGAAACACGGCTTCTTCGTCGGTGAGCAAATGACACCTATGCCGATTATGATGAGTGTGCGATGAAAGCTTTTTCGCTGCACATATCTGATAGGATACTAGGACCGGATTATTAATTTTTCTTCCCTCAGCTTCATGAACCAATATGGTATTTGCCGATACCAATTTGCAGTGACACGTAGACATTGAAGAATTTGAACACATAGCTGTGCGGCAGTATTCCGTAGTACCCTTGCATAATGACTGCTTATCGCACGTGCATGAGTGTCCTCTTTTGCACTCAATTAGGGTGTGAGGACCCTGGGAAGCTGGTTTCAGCTCTGAATAAAACAGGGTAGGTTCTAACAGCTGATTTTCATGAGCAATTCTTGTTACCTAAGTCTTCAGACAGTTCTCACAAGTGTCAGAGTAGAAAGCACTTCGTGGGACACCCCACTCCAATAATTCTGCACGTGTAGGTATTTTGCAAGAATAATTCCCACGGGCAGACTTCAGCGTCTTTGGTAGTGACGCAGAAAATAAAGCAAAAGAGTGGAAGAAATATTATCTTTCACATGAATGACGGGCAGATTTCCTACGTGAAATTTAATATGTCGAGTCCTTTCTCTGTATCCTGAGGGTGTCCTGCAACGAGACACAAGGCGTGACGTAATTCTCCCCTTCAGCTCCACATGTCAAACTATATACATATACATCATAGCCTCTCCTTGACAAATGTCAACCCCGCCTTCTCGTGGTGCATCCTGTTCCCACTAAAGGGGCTCTGACGACCGCCCATAGCGGTATAACTATACCATCGGGATTAGAGGAAATTCTATCCCACACTCACCAACCCGCTTGGCCAGCGTGGTGAGTTATGGCCAAACCCCTCCAAAATGATTCCACAACTTAAATCTTGGCCCTCAGTCTCCGGCAGCTGGAATGTACCTGGCCAAGGCAGCGGCCAGTGCGACATGAAGGCAGAGGGTGCTAAGAATCCCCGGAGAACCGGACTAGGCTGCCATCTGATGCTGACCTTGGCTACTTACAATGGACGTTCCCTATCTTCTGGACGTTCCCTATCTTCTGATTCAAGGCTTCTTGAATTGGAAGAGGAACTACAAAGGATCAAGTGGGACATCGTGGGGCTAAGTGAGGTAAGGAGAAAAGGAGAAGATCTCATCGAACTGAAAAGTGGACATCTCTTCTACTATCGTGGGACAGATACTGGCAGAACTAGTGGTGTTGGATTTATAATAAACAAGAAACTGAAGGATAAAGTTGTAGAAGTTGAAAGTTCCTCTGACAGAGCTGCACGTCTTGTTATCCAACTCTCGAAAAGATACCAGGCTCAGATTATTCAAACTTATGCACCCACCACAAGTCATCCTGAAGAAGAAATTGAAGAATTTTATGAGGAAATTTGTCATCTAAATAATAAAGGTAAGCAGCACTTGAAAATAATTATGGGAGATTTCAATGCAAAAATAGGGCAACGGCAACAGAATGAAACTTCAGTAGGTAAATTCGGTCACGGCAACAGAAACCAGCGTGGAAATACTCTCGTTGAGTTTGCAGAGGCAGAAGGGTTTTTCATCTTGAACTCCTTCTTCAAGAAAAAGCCACACAGGAAATGGACATGGAGACATCCAAATGGGATGACAAATGAAATTGATTTTATTATGTGTAACAAAAAATTCGTCATAGAAGACTGCAGTGTGCTAAACAAGTTCAACACAGGTAGTGACCATAGATTGGTGAGATGTAAGATGCACCTCAACACTAAACTTGAACGTGGCAAGCTCATAAGACAAACAAAATCTATTGACATAACCAACCTTAAAAAACACCATAATACCTTCAAGTTAGAACTGAAGAACAGGTTCTCTGCTTTAGAAGGCCTAACATCGGAAGAAGTGGACATCTCTGAAGTTAACAGAAAAGTAACCAAAGCTCTTATGGAAACAGCAACAAAATTAGCTGGGTCTAAGAACAAATTGCATGTGAACAAATTATCAGGAAAAACCAAAATGTTGATGCAAAAAAGAAGAGAGATGAGGACAACTAAAGATGTGACTTCCAAAGTGGAATATATAGAGCTATGCAAGACAGTAAGAAAAAGTATCACTGAAGACGTAAGGAAATTCAACTGTGAACTAGTGAGGAAAGCAATTGAAAACAACCAAAGCCTAAAGATAGCAAAGGGACATCTCAGTAAGGGAAGAAAACAGATTATGGCACTGAGAAAAGAAGATGGTTCTGTAACAAGAAATAGAGGCGAAATTTTGACAAGAGTGAAAGATTTCTACTCCAAATTATATGAAAGGGATGATATATGCACTCCAGACATCATGAAAGATACCAGTACCAGAGTTCCTCCAGTCCTTCCAGCAGAAGTTGCACATGCAATCAAGAACATGAAGCGAGGAAAAGCTCCAGGAGAAGATGGAATTACTGTAGACATCATACAAGAAGCAAGTGGAGAAATCGAAACAGTACTCGCCCAAATTTTCACTCGATGCCTTAATGAAGGAAAGATTCCTGAGGATTGGAACACCGCTACAATGATCCTGCTACATAAGAAAGGTGACATTGAGGATCTCGGAAACTACAGACCTATCAGCCTCCTATCAGTAGTTTATAAAATCTTCACTAAAGTTCTTTCACACCGCTTGAAGGTAACACTGGACATGGCTCAACCGAGAGAACAAGCTGGATTCAGGAGTGGCTACAGCACAATAGATCATATCCACGTGCTGAGAGAACTAATTGAAAGAGCGAGGGAATACGAACTTCCATTGTGCATGGCTTTTATCGATTATGAAAAAGCCTTTGATTCGGTGAAACCATCAGCAGTTACAATGGCTCTGAAAACCTGCGGTATTGAAGATGCATACATTAATATTATTAATAACATCTATGAAAATGCAAGTGCAAAGATTAGGCTGTTTGAAAATACAACACACGTAAAAATTGGAAAGGGAGTGAGACAAGGTGACACCATATCTCCGAAGCTCTTCAATGCCACATTGGAGGGTGTTTTTCAGTCGCTGAGCTGGGAAAACAAGGGGATAAAGATTAATGGAGATTATCTAACGCACCTTCGTTTTGCTGATGACGTAGTCATTTTTGCAACTACCCCATCAGAGCTGCAGAGTATGATCCAGGAACTTGCGGACAAGAGTAAAGAAGTGGGATTAAAAATGAACTTTCAGAAGACAAAAGTGATGTTCAATGCTTTTACAAGAAATGAAGATTTATCGATTGATGGAGAAAAGCTGGAGATAACAGACACGTACGTTTATCTTGGACAGCAGATATCAAGTGAGGGTCACATTGATGAAGAAATTAATCGGCGTACAAAACTTGCCTGGAGAGCTTTTGGAAGAAACAGCATAATTTTCAAGAGCAATATGCCATTATGTCTTAAAAGAAAAGTGTTTGATCAATGCATCCTTCCAGTGCTTACGTATGGTGCAGAGACGTGGACCTTAACTAAAAGAGACATACAAAGGCTGCAGTCAACTCAAAGAAGCATGGAGAGGTGCATGCTTGGTGTAACCAGGAGAGATAAGAAGAGGAACTCGTGGATCCGAAAAATGACAAGAGTGGAAGACATCATGATCAGAGTTAAATCCCTGAAATGGCAATGGGCTGGACATACTGCCAGAAGGACAGATCATCGATGGACAGCCGAAATTTTAGATTGGATTCCAAGGGACAGGAAAAGACCCAGAAGAAGACCACATGGGAGATGGGTGGATGAAATTCGAAAGTATGCAGGGGTGACATGGAGGAGACTGGCACAAGACAGACCGTTGTGGAGGAAACTTGGGGAGACCTTCGTCCAGCAGTGGATTGATAATGGTTGACAATGATGATGATGATGATGATATATATATACCTTGGTCGCTATATCCTCGTGTCGCGCTTACTCTTAGACAAAATCACTCATTTTTTCCTGTATTCTTCTTTTTTTTTTTCTTATATATAAATATATATAGTGCACGGAGAGAAAGTTATCAAAATTGCAGTTTTACTACATGTCGCGTTTACCCATACGATGCGCGGTGATACTTAAACCTCTTTTCCCTAATTCCGCACAATACGTGATCCATACGCGTACATACATACACTCACATACACAAAGTATACCAATTTCTTTGAGTTCAGTTTAAAATTCTATCTTAAACTCATACATAGGTCACACCTGTATACAATAAAAAAAACACAATATTACATTTTTCCTGCATGTAAGTTTTAGTGAATTATGTATTTTAATTTTCCTTAGTGAATTATGTATTTTAATTTTCCTTAATCATGCTATCAAGAGTGTCGTGTCTCCGAAGCAACTCAGCAAAACTTCTCTTTTTTCTCTCTCCATTCATTTCCACCTTTCCTCGTGAAGAATTCCCCCTGCAGCAATATGGCACCGGGGTCTCTCCCCGTTTCTTCGCCATGAGAACTCCTTTACAACAGGTTTTTTTTTTTTTTTTCGAAGTGCTTCCTTTTTGTGCCGAAAATGCATGCATTTTTAGCCAACTTTTCGGAAGCTTAAAGCCAGAGCCAGCTCACCTAACAAGTCTACTCCTTAGCTTTACTAAAGCACCCCCCCCCGCCTGTCTTCTTCCTTAGGGGACAATTTTAACGTGACATCCATGGGGACCATACCTCTCATCTGCTCTTCACAGGTTTGTCCTAACGTCCTGCAGTGATTTTTCTAGTTCGCGAGTATCGCTGTCATTCCGACGCTATTGTGTGTCAATTGGTCGCTCTGACATTCAACCGACTTTTCTTGTTTGGGGCCATATGATTACTGCGGATGCAACTAAAGTGCGTGTAGGAGTGCCCTGACCAGCCGTATGCCTTCCTACGTTTGGTATACGACCCTTCTTCTAACGACTAACTTTAGGCTTCAGGGGCAACCTTGCCTGTTGGGGTCATTTTCTTTACGGATCCTAGGCAGATCGGTCATGCGAGCTTCACGTTTCCGTGTCAAATTTCCGCCATTATACGTATTTTTTTCTCAACGGTCAATTCCGACCTGCTGTACTCTCCATCCTGGGGAAAAACAATATGTTTGGCCTTTACGGTCCATGTTTGCTACTTTTGTTTGTAGCCACTTTCCTCAGCGCCTTACACATAACAAAAAAATTGGACTAATGGATACACTTAACCAAAACCAGGTAAGACTTTATTTTCTTCATTTAAGTGATAGGCTTCCTCACCTGCAGCGATTAATTCGGTTCTTTGCAATGTTTTACTGTAACCTCGCTAAGTGTAAGAAAAATCGTGTGTGTCATTTCACGTTCTAATGTTTTCTCTCTGTGTAGTCCTCCCCTTCTTTTGTTCGCGTTTGCTTGGTTTCGTGAAATCCCTTTTTTATCCGCCATCTTGATTCTTCTGACCCTTCCTCAACCGACTTGAATACTTAACTGCAATGTAACTGAGATAGTTAGTACCTAGGGATGAAATAAACTAACGTTTTCCATCCCCTTTTTTTCTTGCATATATCTATATCACTCTTGTCTCATTTGTGTAGTCTTAGTACTTCACTCTTACCTATAGTTCTATACCTAGTCCTTACATAATTGTTATTTTAAAGACGATGGGGAGCTGTCCCAGGATAAATCATGTATTCCAAAGTTATTCCAAAACACTAGTCCAAATTACCTGATGAATATTCCCAAAACTATTTGTCTATTTATTAATATTGCAATCGTTGGATTAGAATAAACTGTTTTTTTTTTCCAACGCAGTCGTTAAACAGCTGTACATTGATTGAATTTTAACTTATTTTTGAGAGAGTAATCTTACCTGCTAATGGCTAAATTCGTGAGTTCCCTTAAACTAAATTACCGAGCAGTACTATCTCAAATTATCCGGCATTGCATTTATCTACCAAATATTTCGCTCGTATTTCCCTATTACTCCTAAAAAAATTTTCTTTTCTTGACAACTATCACTAGGTTTTGCTGGAAAAAAAATTGAGAGGGGTGAGGAGTTTTATTTTCATATACTGTAGCATGAAATTTGAATTTACCCACACCACCCCTTCTAGTAACCTGGCTGATCACCCTGAACTAAAGTTTCACGCGGGATTACCCTTGCTCTATTCCACTATGGATATGCATAATTTATCGTTGTAGAAGTTTCCTTTTCAGCTGCTAAATTCTGTTGTATATCGTTTGACAAATATCTGTCCACTAAATCAAACCAAGACCTTCCTTTAGGATTTAATGGTTGAATTAAATTCTGTAACATTCTGTCAACAAAACCTGAATTTTGTGCTCCTTCCCCACTGGGCATTTCACTTTTACTAACAACTTTAGGAATAGTGTGGGCGAAAGATTCCTCGACTGCGATTTCCGTTGGTTTCGCTACTTCGCATTGAACCGCTGAGGTGTCTGCTATTGGAATTCTCGAACGGAGGAGATATGGGGAGCGAACAGAATCCTCGCTGTCCTCAACAAATTCCTCATTTTCCTGAACCGTTTTCTGCCTTTCCTGAACCGATTGCTGCCTTTCCTGAACAATTTCTTGGTGTGTAGCTCGCGCACTAGTACTCGGATAAGATTCTTCTGCTACGTGCTCTGAAGTACGCGGCGGGGAATAGTCAAACACGGGGATAAATTCAAGTCAGCAACTCCTGTGTGGGATGATATAAAGAAATTAGCTAGCTACTCTACCCCTAAATGTACAGCCATTCGGGAAACCTTGGAGATCATTACCAACAGCGATGCTTGCAATGATTGTGTCTCGCTCGAGTTCCAAAGAATCTGGAAACAATTCTTCAAGTAAAACCTTTTCTCTACCAGGATCCCGCGTGCAACCAACGTGACGCCTCGTATCTTTAAATGAATATAACGTCGCATCTATTTATTGTCAAGTTCCCGCGTTCAAATTGTTAAGCGTTCTATTTTTCAGTTTGCAGTTTCTGTCTAACTTCCTTGAAAAAGCCACCATCTGGTTGATGTGCGAAAACTTGGAAACGCTCATAAGTTTATTTCCTAAGCCAATAAATCGGATCACAAGTACAGTGTTACTATTTTCTACTTTATTTGTCTTTTGCTAAGGATAAGGTCTACTCAAAATGTAGCCTTTGAGGATAGAACTACAAAACGTCGGGCAGTCGTCAAATCTTAGGCATAATTTAAAACGACAGCATCTAGCTGTTCTCGTTTCAAATAACCCCAGAAAAGAACAATTGAGGAACAACACCACTCGAAACTTTTTTATTCAGTTTCTCACGAATTATTACCACGATTTTGCTAAACATTATAGAAAAAAAAGATTTTTGCATATAAGACTGCAGAATTCTCTTTTTTAGCTTTTGTGAACAGAAACATAAAAAAATCATACAGTACAAACAGAAAATGAGAATTAAGGATCAACGAATTAGCTCGTTCTTCAGGCAAAACATTTTTTTCGTGAATTTTGCTCCCACCACTGGGAGCATATCGACAAAACGTACATACTCCTCCCCTGTGACAGTTGTCTAAGCACTGACTTCTGATCATTCGTCAGAGATGGGCCGGGATTCGAATCCCGTGAGGAATAGATGTTGTGGTTGTCTTATAGCTCTGGCTTCTCCCTTCCCTGAAACCAGTGGCCCTAAATCAGGGATGGGCGAATACTTACAGCCCATCTTGTTGCTCACGGTGGTCGTTAAACTCCAAGCCAAAAATAACAATAAAAAAAAAAAGGTTTGTTTCAAAGTTTATCTGAGCTTAGCTTTTCGACAATGTGGAAAATTAAGAAAAATTCTTGTCAGAAATAATTTTTCATTATGGAAAACAAATTTTTATCCGAGAAACTTTGCCAACACACTATCAAAAGTTATCAATTGTTATTTTTGACTATTGAAAACTATTGATAGTCAAAAATGTCGATAGTTCTCCACCTCTACACATGCACTCAAGCTGTCGCTTTAGGAGCTCAATCCTGAACTAACAGAGGTTCATATTAGAGCTAAACTCACTAGCGAATCAGTTTCTAGTAGGCGTGCCGTATAATCAGTGGAAGATTAGGAATGACTGTTCTATCGTTAGGCACCGCCTCATAGCTACAATGAGGGTTGGAACCAAAGAGTGGATGGAAGAGGCAGTTTCAATATTCATGATGTCATGTGCCGATTTCTGCTAACGAAAAATATTTCAATCGATTTAGGATTAGAACCCACAACTAACAGAATTTCATGTTAGACTGTTTGTTACAAATTGGGTCGAACAAATTGTAGTAGGCGTGCATTATAATTACTGGACATTTATGAATGGCCATATCATGGTAGCCTCCTAAGATGGAACAACAATATTAATATACAGGGCGTCCGAGAATTAGTTGACGGAGGATTACAACCGTACTCTAATCGGTACAGTCTTTTAACTAATGACAGACTTTAATTCCGCAAGCCATAACACACACATCGCCTTCTGCTGTACGTATGACGTGACTACTGATTGCGCCTTTCTCATACATTCCTCATCAGGCCACACCTAGCGCCATCTATCGGATTCTGGGAATAACAATTTTGAAATCGTGTTAGTCATACGTGACATAGAAAAACAGACAATGCTCATAGTTTTTGTTTTTTTTTTTTTTAAAATAAATTTGTAATGTGTCCAAGAATTCAATTAAGCGGTGGATGAAACAGTTTAAAGAAACTGGCAATGTGGAACATCGTGAAGGAGCCGGTAGGCCTAGCGTCAGCGGTGAGACGGTTGACCAAGTTAATGAAAGTTTCCGACGAAGCCCCAGGAAATCCGTTCGTAAAGCAAGCAGAGAACTGTTCATTCCGAAATCGACAGTTCACGATATCTTGCACAAGAAATTAAAGTTTCATGCTTATAAAATTCAAATAGTGCAAAAGATGCATGTAAATGATCACACTCAGCGTTACGATTTCTTTGTGGGTATGCTGAATCAAATGGAAAACGACGAAAACTTTCTCAGCACTGTAATTTTTAGTGATGAAGCCACATTTCATGTATCAGGTATTGTGAATCGTCACAACTGTAGGATATGGAGCAGTAAACAGCCTCATGCTGCTATTGAACTGGAACGTGATTCTGCAAAAGTTAATGTGTGGTGCGCCCTATCAAAAAGAAAAGTGATTGGCCCTTTCTTCTTCAGCGAGAAAACCATTAATGGCGACATTTACTTGGATATGCTAGAAAATTTCGCAATACCACATATCAAAAATTACGAAAACCTCGTTTTTCAACAAGAGGTGCGCCTCCGCATTGTTCAACGTGTGTACGTAAGTGCCTAAATGAGCATTTCCCCAACAGATGGATTGGACGTTGAAGTCCCATTCAGTGGCCTCCTCGCTCTCCAGATCTAACTCCATTGGATTGTTTCATGTGGGGTTATGTGAAGGATCGTGTCTAACAGACGACTTGTTATGATTTGTTGGAACTGAAGCATGGTACCATGGCTGCTATTAATTCCATAACTCCTCAGATGCTTGCCAATACATGGCATGAAATCGATTATCGCTTGGACGTACTACGAACAACCAAGGCATCTCACATTGAAATTTATTAACTTGTGTAATTACATCGTAAGTTAGTACATTCAGTTTCTTTCTATCTGTTTAATGCTTTGTTTTATATAATTTTGTAATGTGTCCGATAATTCTCGGACACCCTGTACACAGTATGATTTCAAGCGCCCATCAACAGTTACAAAAAAATTGGAATCCTTTTTCGAGCTTAACGCACAACTAACAGAGTTTCATTTAGGGTTCTACTTATTGGCCTACCAGGTTGTAGTAGACCTAGATGTGCATTATAAATCAGGGGAAGATAAGAAATGGCGACGACAGATGGAACAGCCGGTTATAAATATTCATCTCATGACGCATTGATCTTCGCTAAACAATAAAATTACAATCGAATTCGGAGTTCAATCCACACCTAACGGGTTTCCATCAGTGTTTCTTTCAGGACTTTTTGGCAGGGGGAGATGGAACCCTAGAGGGGGCAAGTTTTCCATTTGATATATATATATATATAGTTTTAACTACTATATTTATATATATATATAAGTAATTACTATATACTAGCACAGGGGCGCATTTGCCCCCCCCCGGAAAATGTGTCTTTTTTTTTTTGTGGTTAAAATGCGGCTTACATTAGAAACGAATGCCTTAATTTAATTAAAATGTATCGACTTATATTAAAAAAATGCTTTACTTTTTCTTTTCAATTTTTCATTAACTTTGATTTTGTTCCAGATGGTGGATTTCAAAAACTTCCCATTTCCCCCCCCCAAATAAAAATTCTATATACATCTCTGATATAGTTATTTCTTCTTCACACATTTCAGGAATAACAAACTTTTTTGAGCTAAAGGAGGAGGGGGGGGGAAGGGTTCGCGCATGTTCGAAATTTTCATCTACTAAAGTGCATTCAACGCACTCCTGACCATGAATCACGGTTACCAGACAATTAGGTATGATTAGTCTGCTTACTATATTTTGAAGAATACCATACGTCGTAATACACTTTTTAATAAAATAAACTATAACTAGTACCATTTAAACAAATATTAAAAAATATATGCAATCAGGAGCTGATCTTCGCTGACGGAAAAAAAATGCCATAGAGTTAGGATTCCAGTCCACAGCTAAGGGAGTTCTATTTTACAGTTTAAGAAATTGGGACGATCATGTTGTAGTAAGCGTTCTTTAAAGATCAGTGGCAGATATCAGGTGGTCACCAGCAATGGAACATCCAATTTGTAATATACATAATATCATACGTTCAAATTCGCTAACGGAGAAAATTGCAATCGATTGAGGAGCTCAACGAACTAACAAAGATTCATGTGAGAATTTTACATATTATTTTAACCAGGTTGCGGTATAAATCAGTGGTAGAAATGAGGTGTTGACGAATGAGGGCACATGCAGTTTTAAATACTTCGTATCAAACCCGCACACACCGGATCCCCACGATAATTTCAGGGGCCCCCATCACTGGGTTTGTTTCGAGGAAACAAAAACATTTGGTTCACTGACTTACGGTATATTTTTACGATTAACTACAGAAGACTTTTAAAAACGCTGCAAGTACAATTTAATTTCCAATCATATGTTGAAAAGTTAACTGACCATTGTGTTTTTCTTTTTCAAAAAAAGAGCGTTAAAGAATTCTTTAAATTTTTCAAAGCACCACGAAGGTTTCTTCATCTTCCACCTTTTTTCTTCTTTTTTTTTTTTTGTTGTTTTAACTCCCGGAGAAGTTGGACCCTGCCACACCCTGAAATCATTTGATTCCGCCGGCTGTTCCCGGAATATGGAAAATGCAACCCTCGGGCAGTGTTTTTTTATTGCACCGCAGGAATAAAAGTTCATAATTTTTTTTTCTGCTAAATTCCCTTAAAAGACTTAAAGAAATAGCCAGGAAACTTTCCGCTAGATTTTGAATAAAAATGAAAAAGTAAAGTATGGAAAAATTTCTTGTTTTTAAGTAAACAGTAATTAAAAGCCACTCGGTCATTGGGAGTGTGGCGCCATCTAGTGAGAGAAGAATAGTTCTGATATGTCACCGATATTTGATATCTGTAGGACACAGGTTTGCTCACTGAACATTCAGTTTGTAAACATCTCAGTGACGTTCCTTTTTCTTTAACATTATCTCAATGATCTGTAACTAGATGATTATTTGACACATGCTCGTACTCATAAATCATTTGCTGTTTTCTCCTGGAGAAACGGGCGATTGTCATATTTAAGGAGCAAGCTGCCACGGACGTGAACTGGATATGGAAAACTTTTTAAAAATATCAATGCAATTTTATAAATCAAAGTACATAATAACGCATTAAACAATCAAATGTTACGTATTAGTTGGAGATTTAAAAAGAATATACTTATTTGTTAATATTTTTCAGCATACAGTATTTCGTTTAAATAACTAATTATATATAAAAATCTTTAAATCATATTGTTAAGGGAAAACTCTTAACTTAGTTTTTACTTAACGGTCCGATTATTTCGTGTCAGACCACAAACATCTTGTTTTGGTTTCGAAGTCCGACTTGATCGAGCGTGGCTACTGTGCGATGAGAAGAAAATCACGCTTCAGCAAGATATCATGACATTTTGAATAGTTCCGTTTTTTTACGGTTGGTGGAGCTGTTGTTTACTCTGAGTGGGTGATGTGATTCTATCTCGAATATTCCCCACGTGTGAATCTGTCTCCGATATTATATGCTTAAAACTGCATTGTGAATGCGTGAATCTATTTCGGATTTCTCTGCTTAAAACCGCATTTTAAGGCAGTTCACTTACGTATGTAACTTTATTTTATTTTTACTTCTCGAACATTAACATGGTTTATTGTTGCGTTCCATTTTGTACATATGCGCTGGGGAAACAAAGCACAGTTTCTTTTCATCAGTTTCCATCAGATCCTCACCTAAAGGCAGAATGGCTAAAAACAATATCACGTAAAAAAATTTCGGGGAATAGCAATTCTGCTTCATCTGTTGTATGCAGTAGGTATTTTAAGCCAGTAGACTACACTTCTGGAATTACCATGGAAAAAAAAATAAAAAAATCCCACTGTTTTTCCCGGCTATCCCTCCTGTAATATACCCAAAACACTTGTTAAACGACGTACCGTTGACCGTATAGCAGATCAGCATTCAGAAAAACAAGTTCTCAAGAGAAAGATGGGAAATATTATGAGAATTAACAAGAAAACAAAAATCAATGTTACAGAAGCAATACCACATTTGGGAAATGTTTTTCCAGCTAATGAGATGCCAGAAATGTTTGAAGCAAATCAAGGTGGGCCACTTTGACTGAAGCAGAACTGTTTTTGCATTTTTTGAGATCAGCACAAGAAAATAAGTGTTCCAACATTACAGCAACTGATACTTCTGTCGAAGAATTGCAGTGTCAACTTTACCTTCTAAACTGGAAAACTTAAAAAAAAAAAAAAAAAAAAAAAAAAATAAAACACCCAGCCTGGAGTAAAAGAACCTCTCCCAAAGGATATAATTTAGTACGTGAAAGAAATCTTATGAAACTATCTCACAGGAAAACAATCTCAAGGTATGTTGGGCCTGAGACAGGTGAAGTGGGTATTACACCTCTTATTAAACAGAGGCTGCAAGAGGAATCTTGTACTCTCTTTTATAACCCTGATGGAAATAGCTGATCTGCTTTGGCTAAACTAAAAACGGGTCCTTTCACCTCCTTTTCTTCTAAACTACTTGGTGACCACCACTGCTCCATTAAAAGCACAGGCACTCAGCCAATGCCCCCTGGAACACGGCCCAAACACCTCCTGCTGTCCAACGTCTGACGTCACTAGAGGAAGACCATTTGTTGCAAATGGATTGATACTTTTTTGTTTTAAAGTATAAAACTTAGTTTTAACACCCACCAACAGGGTGTTAAAACTAAGTTGTATTACTTTTAAACTTTAATTCCCTAAGGTAATGCTACTACTTACGGCACACTGTTGGGCCAAAAATGAGAACACTTCGAACTATTAAACTGACGGTGCAAAAAGATTTCTTAACTGAAGAGGAACCACTTTTGCATCTAACATATTCAATAATTGTTGTTGTTTAACTTGAATGCACTAGTTAACGTGCTTGCAACTTTGCAGCAAGGGTAAATATTTGTCTTCGTATAAGACCCCAAATCATGCGCTCTCGGACCACGTCCCCTCCCCAGACACGGCTGGTAAATATTAGAGACAGAAGGGAGACAGTAAGAAAACAATATATGAGAACATGAAACAGAATTAGAGGGGTAAGCGCCATTTTCTTGTAGGACTTCCGTCCACAGGTAGTAGAGTTTAGAGGTCCCAGCCACCTACAGCGAGATCGCCTTTTGGGCAGGACACAGAAACGGAAGGAATGAGAGCAAGTCTAGCGACTTTTGACAGAACAGTTTGTAGTGAGATTAGGGTACAGTAGATGGCGCCACCGTACAAGTACGATATTGCACATAGATGGGTGAGAGAATTTCAGGGAAAACATAGGAAGTCCAGCCTGGGGGCCGGCACTTTACGTGCTCGTCCGATATTCAGCGATTATTAGTAAATCACGCCATCTCTGAAAGATCAGCCCAGGCTTGAACCTGGGGACCCAGCATTGATAGCCTGAAACACTAAGCCATCCGCGAAAATAAAAAAATCAATTTTACTTATATTTAAAATATTTCAATAATTTACTGTTAACTATTATAAAATAGGCAATGAATTTTTTAATCATTAGGGAACATCATAAATTAAAAATAAAACATTGAATTCATTTATGTTTCTTCATCTTCATGTATTTCCTGTATTATCGTCTTACTCTACTTTCCGGTTATTTCGTAATTTATAAAGTTACTTTTTTTTAATCTAATTTTTACTATTTTTATTTTATTTGAAATACCTTTATCATGAACCTCTTACTAAGGATTTGTAGAATGTTCTAATGTGTGATTTCTAAATAAATTATATACTTCCTGTTGAAAGCGGAAACTCTAGTGCAGGCTCCCACCCTCTCAGTAGATCTGTGTAAATGGAAGTGACACTGACATTTTTAAAGGATCCTTACTCTAAGTTAAATATTATTTAAATTGATAGCCGACATTGTTAAGAAGTTTTAAAATGCACTGAAAATTATTTTTGATTTTGCTGAATGATTACTTCAGTGAAACTCATTTGGGAAAATACTTGCTTTTATGAATTCTGTATTTCAATTGTCATGGCTACTAGCTAATCATCCCACCTTCCTATATTGTTTCAATAACTGAATGCAATACGTTTTTATTTCGTAACTCACTCGGAATAGTTCGCTAGGTATAACATTATTCCAATACATACCCTCTTTTCTGTTTGCTTGGTTTTTGTACCAAAACAAATCATAACGGAATAGCCCAAGATTTAATTTGACTCTGTAATTATACAGATTGTTACGCGTTATTCTTACTTTCTTTTATTTCTTTAATTGTTCAGTAAAATGTTCCAGTCAAATGTACCGGAAAACATCTGGCTGCAGAAAAATAAAATAAAAATGACTACTATTAATTGTTATGTATTTTAGCTCGCAACTGATATAACAGTCGTACAGTGGGCAATCAGCGCCCACTGGCGTTGGCGGAAATAATTTGAACTACCGATGATTCCTGTTTTCAGCGGTCACCACGCAGGCCGCAGAGAGCGTCCCCTCGCGCTCCATCGAGTCGGGCCATGCCCTAGCTGTCATTAATAAAGTTATGGAAAGGTACGGAGAGGTTTGTTTTTGCGGGGTTTTTTTCTAGCATTTTCAGAAAGTCCTAAACAGGATTTGCTGGCATTCGGTTTCTGTGGCACAGCAAAGCGTGATAAAATAAAGAGGGCTACCGTGTAAAATTATAGCTAACCTTCCAAAAGTGGCCCGCTCCGATAGATGCCGCCACGGTAGCATTTCACCTCTACTCCTCTCTTCTCGCGCTATTCTTTTACGATCTCTACTACTCCTCTGATATGTGGAACTGCAAAAAGTTCTTTAATGAAGTTGGAAAGGATGAGGATACCTCTATTTCATGGTGTGAAGAACAGGCTTTGTGTCCCACTTCCAAAATATTTTCTGAGGGCCATCTCATGACTCTACGTGTCGATGCGTCTCATCGTTTAGGACAATTCAGGAGACGGAAGAAGCACGCTTCAGGGAATGACGTATTGTTTCGCCTATGATGAGGCGATTGAAGAAACCTCACATGGCAATGTTACAACATCCACTGAGACACTTAGCGACTGGTATTCGCATTGCAGACAACTAGTCTCAGAGTTTATGGTAGCATTGCAATGTAAAGAAGGAATGCTTGGTGGTGATGGAATCATCGTCGAAGTGGACGACGCCAAAGTGGGAAAACGCAATTACAACTGTGGTCGTCTCGTCGAGGGCACCTGGATTCTTGATATCTTTGAAAGAGATACCAAGCGGTTCAGGGTGGAGATTGTTCTGATAACAGCTGATCAGCATCAAACTCGTCGAGCCAGGAACAACAATTATAACGGACTAGTGGGCTGCATATCGCAATCTCCAAACCTGTGGCTACGCTCATTTAACGGTCAACCACTCCCTCAACTTCATTCATCTCATCACAGGGGCGCATACACAAGGAGTAGAGAGCAATGGGCGTCCCCTGAAACATAAATTAACACAGGGCACCCACAAAATGTACTTGGCAGACCATATTATGGAATATTTATTCCGCCGGAATTGCCGTCTTTCCTTAGAACATTGCTCTGAATTCCTGATTAATGCGATCAGGCAGTTCTTCCCTGGCAGATAAAACTTTTCTTGCTTTTTTCTGCTATGTAGACAGTTTCATATTCATGAGGAAAACTTATTCTTCCGTCAAAATAAATATTTCACACATGTGCCACAATGTACATTCATAAATATCCTTTTAAGGGCCACCTTCAATCCATATTATTCAGTTACTTTGATACTTTCACAAAGTAATGCAAGGCATTACGATGTAGCGAAAACGTGTCGCCATCTATTGCCGTTTCAGAAAACTATTTCTGGGCTATATTTAGAAGGTTTACCATACCTCAGTCAAGTGTTGGTATAAAAATTCCCTTCATCTTAGCTAAAATCTTTCTGATTAAGGGATTCCACAACCTGATGACTGACTTGGAGCACCCTGCTCAGAATTTCATAAGCACAAGCAGGTCACTGGAAAGGAAAATTTGCAAGCCCGTTGACTTCTTTCCTTGTAAAGAGATAGTGGATCTTTGTAAAGAAATTGTCGAAGTAAAGGATAAAAGTAATATCACTAAAATTCACCCTGAAGAGAAACTTAAAAGCTATATAAAGCTTCTGTAACAGTAATATCACCAATTTAGAAATTCAAATAGGTAAAACCATGTCCCAAGAAGCCTGCGATAACATGAATGTCACGAAACTTCAGCCCAAGATTAGAAATCTTAATTTTAAAATTGCCCATAACGTAGTTCCCACTATGGAATGGTGCAAAAGATTTCTTTCTATTCCAAATGATAAATGTCCGCTTTGTGATGAAGTTGAAACTATCACTAATCTGTTTGTACAATGTAAGGAAAACTAGGAAATTTGGGGATGGGCAATGTAAGAAAAATTTGGAAATTTGGGCAAGTATTGGAGCCTAACTACTGTTCTTCACACAGAAAAGTTCTTGTTCCATACCAGAGTCAAGAAATAAATATATATTGATAGTGCTATAAACATCACTATTGCTATGACTAAATTTCAAATTTGGAAAAAACGAAACTCTAAGATATACGGTCAAAAAATCAAAACAATAAAAGGCTTCAAACTTTCCATTCTTTGAATAATCAGAGAAATTATAAGAAATGACTGGCGTAGCCTGAGTAAAAAATCCTTTCGGAAGAAATGGTTAGTACACAAGAATTTGTGTTATATTAACAAAAACGCTAATGAACCAAATGTTCATATGGTATTCAAAAATAGTGAAAGTCTTAAAGTTAATTTTCTTGGGGAAAAAATAAGAAATATATCATCAGCATCGTCAACCATTATCACTCCACTGCTGGATGAAGGTCTCCCCAAGTTTCTTCCACAATGGTCTGTCTTGTGCCAGTCTCCTCCATGTTACTCCCGCATACTTTCGAATTTCTTCCTCCATCTCCCACGTGGCCTTCTTCTGGGTCTTTTCCTGTCCCTTGGAATCCAATCTCTTTCTCTATATATAGCAAAATCATATAAAGGAAAAAAAAATAACAACACAAGAACAAATTTCAAATTGCAACCAAAGCGCCAGAGGCTGTATAGAAGAAAGATCAAATAATATAAAAAGGTGAAATTAATGAACAAATTTTGAACGAAATAAAAATAAATATAAAACAAAAATTCGGGGAGCTAGAAGAAGAACAACAATCACCAATTTCCAACCACCCGAAGCAGGCGAGCTTCAAACGATGGAAATTTAACTAACAGAAGAATCCAGGGAAGCATATTAATGACTGATTCCCTCTTGGCTTCGTCAAGGGCAAGAAATAAGAAAATCACTGATTAATCTACTGAGACCAGAGATTTGTGGGTTTCTGCTATTTTAGTTTGCTAGAAGGACAGATTAAATTTAGGGATAAAATTGTCAAATTAAAAGGGGTTTCTAAAAAACCAAACCCAGGAAACTAAAGCACGTTGCCTGACCGCACAACAACCAAGATTATCACACTTAAAATAAAAAGAAAGGGAGCCGACACCCCTCCCCCCAAAAAAAAACAGGTAAGGAATTAGTATTAAAAAATCAATAAAAACCTAACCAATGAAAGGTACAGAAATGATACCTTTAAGCTTGTCACAGAAAAAGTGAAACCTTTATCCTGCCAGATAAAAAGAAAAACTGAAAACACAGAAAAAAATAAAATGCAAACAAAAATAAATTAAAACAAAAAAAACAACATTACAATTTTGAAAAAAGAAGGAACCAAGCAACAAACTTAGGAAAAAGGAAGCAAAAGTTGCCCAAGGAGCAATTTACAGTTGCAAATCCCGAGATTGAAATCAAATAACCAAGTTGCATGTTTCAGAATGGCAAGGTAAATGCCTACAGCAAAAGATTCTTAAGAAAATTAATAAATTCTTTGAAAAAAAGCAAAGGTGTCGTTTTGTCGTCGATATTGTGCCTCTCGGTCAACGTTAGTTCGTGTTGCAAGTTGATTGCCGAACACCCGCGTGTGCCGGCGCATAGTGCGGTGTCTGGCGGCACAGGGAGCGTTCGTTCCGGACTTGAAGGACGTCGGCTTGGCGGTGTCATCGATTGCTGTAACGATTCTAAGATGGCCGCTCGTGTAAGTTTATTAATAAATTTCTAGAGAACTCCCTGGTTGATTTGCGCGGGATTTTTGTCAATTTTCTTCTATTTTTAAAGAAGAATTTTACTCCGGTTGCGATATTTTGGCAGTTTGCCTGTACCGCTATTGTTAAAGCTCCACATGGCCTACGTCTATTGTGTTGTGCCCCTGTTACTGGATTGCCTTTTGGATTTCAAGCCGGGAATTTTGTGTGTACTTTTTAACAATTTCTTTGGTTAAGACTTTTTATTTTCTAACTGTTGCTGGCTTTTGGAAGGGGTCCCGGACTTTTTGTCCTCTTTGTTGAGTTAGAATGTCGGTTAGGACTGAGCCCAATAGGGCTAATGCCGTCGTGGTTACCCATAAGGGTATTCCTGCTTCGGACATTTCTCTTGCACTGTACAATCACGTGGGTGCATCCTCCACCCCAGTATTTTCTTTAATTCAAAAGGTGAATAAGAACAAGCTTGAAGTAGTACTAAATAGTAGAGGTCAAAATAATGCTTTGTAAGTTTTTGCATTGTGAATTTTACAATGCGGAAGTCGCTATCGCGTTTGGACAATATGGAAAGGTGCGTAAAGAAATGGCTGCGCACATAAGGGGAGCCCTTTCTGGCACTCGTGTTGTTGCCATTGATATGAAACAAGCTGTCCCCAATTTCATGGAGGTCAAAGGACAGAGTTGTATGAATGTTTGTAGGGGCCAAGTCTATGTGTGCAGGCATTGCAACTATGCTGGGCACATAGCTGTGGACTGCGGGAAGTATACCTGCAGCAATTGCTTCATTTTGGGTCACACTGATGAGGAATGCAAACAGCCGTGTGGAAACTGCAGATCAACACACCATCAAAGAAAGGTGTGTACACAGAAGTCCTTTGCACAAATGACCAGAGGTGCAGATAATACCAGAAGAGATGGAGGAGTGCCACGCTGGTGAGGCGGAGGGTTCAAAAAGTGTTGCCGAGGCTGCGGCCTAGAGTAAAACAGACGGGGCCCACCCAATTACCAGCTCAGAGCACGCCTCAAAACCTCACAGGTTCCCCGAGGAAGGTAATGATGCTAGTTCAGGTAAGAACAGGGTAACTAACAATGTGAATAAAGAGCATGTTTCTGTTCCAGCGAAGAAGAGAGAAACCTTTCCTATCGGTGAAGATGGGAAGAGGGGTCTCTCCCCTTCAACTTCTATTGACGATGAGTATACTAAAGTTACTAAGAAATCAAGAAAGTTGTCTGTCAAAGACCTTGAAGTTCTCAAATCCAGGCCCGGAAGCGTAAGCATCGTGGATGGGCAAAATGAGGAAAATATGGAGGTTGATGTTAATACCTCAGGTGCTACTATTCCAGTGGAATCCAGCACGGGGGTGATTTCCATCGGAGAGGACAAACAGGCTCCCAGTAGTGCCCGAAAAGAGTCTGGAGAAAGTAGGGACTTTTCCAGCGGTGGAGAAGAGAATTCTAGTGTGGAAATTACTGATGTCTCAAAGAACAAAGAATATGATTCAAATACTTTCCATATATATATTCCATAAAAATTACAGAGTTAAATTCAGAATGTAAGTTCAAAATTGAGAACCAAAAAATGAACATAAAACAGGTTGCCGTCATCAGGAGAGCATCAGCCTGCGGGAGTGGCCTTTCTAGTACCAACAAACGACAAGGAGAACCAAAAATGTCGGTTGGTCATGCTCCCGAGGCTACCAGACCAAATGTCAAAACAAACACAGAAATTAAAAAGACAAGAATATAAACACTGAAAAAATGATAAAAAAAGGCTTACCGACAGACCAAACTGGTCAACGCCTCGAATGAAGATCAAACTGAACTGGACCAACGACCCACAAGAACCCAAATATGTATGAAAACGTTAAAGTGGTCGCGGTCAGTTAATATCCTAGGAAGCAAAAAAAAAAAAAAAATTGTGTGAGATGACGAGATGCAAAATTGTGTATGTAAATAGAAATCTTCAACCACTAGGGACCCACCACGTAGCACTTCATATTGCCTGATTTACTTAATATTGTAAGGTCCTGGATTAGTAAAGCATGTCAATGTGTAATTTGAAACTTTTTGAAACCAAATTAATATTAAAAATTAAGTGTTTTAAATAGCGCTTTAAAAATTATTAGGAAAGTTGTTAGAATGCAGTTTAGAAAGAAGTGTTTTAAGGTTTTTTACGAGCAAGAACTGTGTGGAACAAATTTTTGCTGTTCTGTGAATTTGAGTAAGAAGAAGATTACGATGTACTTCTTTAGAAGTATTGGAGGACCAATGAGTGTAGTAAATGATATCGAAATCAAAAGCATTTCTTTTATCATAAATATTTACCACACCCTTCCCCCTCGTCCACCTGTACCTCTAAATCGAGGTAGCAAACGTAAGTAGACGAGCTGTTAGTTTTTTCTAAGGGGAGATCTTCAGGATACAAGTCCTCAGCGCATCGCAAAGTCCGGCACGTTAATGACAAAAATGTCATCAACGTACCTCAGAACTTTACCAGGCAAAGGGCAAGTAGCAGTAAATCTATCTTCAAAAAACTGCAGATAGAGATTGGCTAAGCTACTTGAGGAGCGACTGCCCATCGGGATACCACGAGTTCGGAGGTACAGCCCATCGGAATACCACGAGTTCGGAGGTACAGCCCATCGGAATACCACGAGTTTAGAGGTACAGCCCATCGCCCACGGTGACGAAATTGTTATTAATACAGAAGTCCACTAAACAGTGCCAAAACTGTTCTGTAACCCCGGACTCAAACTTCGTGTGTAAAATTAAGGCCATCTGCCGTAAACCTTTCAATGAAATCGAAGAGAAAAGTTTTTAAAGTCGTAGGTATCAACAGATGAGACAGTTGTTGAGTTCAACGCCCCTAAAACTTTGTCAATGTTCCCGATGATACAGGTCGAATGTAGTTTGTGAAGCATTGCAGACAAGTACCTTTGAAGCAACCCACTGGCTTTATTATTGTAACAATTGCGTCACCTGGTTATGAAACGAAAAGAAACAGGTTTCTGCCTACTCCAAGCCGAAGTCCCTCACGGCCGGCACGAGCGCCCCTGGGCCGCCAGACACCGCACAAAGCACCGGCACACGCACCCAATTAGGCGGCCAGTCACGCGTTCCTCCTCACGAACTGATGTTCGAAAAAAGCTTCCGTGCATTTAACGTTCTAATGTTTCGCCTTTTACTAAAGTGCCATGGATCACCGTGAAGTGTAGTTTTTTCGTCCATGTTGGAAAGGCATATTGTTTGCTTCTTCGGTCAACTTTAGTTTTTCCTTTTGCAGGTCGTTTTTCGAACATCAGTTCGTGAGGAGGAACGCGTGACTGGCCGCCTAATTGGGTGCGTGTGCCGGCGCTTTGTGCGGTGTCTGGCGGACCAGGGGGCGCTGGTGGCGGCCGTGAGGGACTTCCGCTTGGAGTAGGCATCGGTTACTATAACAATTCAAAGATGGCCGCTCGTGTATTAATAAATTTCTAGAGAACTCCCTAGTGGATTTGCGTGGGATTTTTGGCAATTTTCTTTTATTTCTATTGAAGAATTTTGCTCCGCCGCCAATCCGGAGACTCCGTTTGTGATATTTTGGCAGGTTGCCTATATCGCTATTGTTTTAAGGTGCACGTGGCCTACGTCTATTGTGCTGCAAGTGGTCTTCATATATTGTACTGAGTGTATTGTGTTTGTGTCACTGTTACTGGATTGGATTCCAAGCCGGGAATTTTGTGAGTACTTTTTCACATTTTCTTTAGTTAGGACTTTGTCTGTTTTGTTTTCTGACTATTGCTAGCTTTTGGAAGGGGTCGGACTTTTGTCCTCTTTGAAGAGTTACGATGTCTCTTAGGACTGAGCCAAATAGGGCTAATGCCGTCGTGGTTACACATAAGGGTATTTCTGCTTCGGACATTTGTCTTGCCCTGTACAAGCACGTGTGTTCACCCCCCACCCCAGTATTTTCCTTAATTCAAGAGGTGAATAAAACAAGCTGGAAGTAGTACTGAACAGTAGAGATCACTACTTCAAGTTACTAGATAGTAGTATTGAGTGCAATAACACTGTATTAAAATGCACAAATGCTCAGACAAATGTCAAAATAATTTTTTGCAAATTTTTGCATTGTGAAATTTCCAATGCAGAAGTCACAACCGCATTTGGACTGTATGGGAAGGTATTGACTGTGAAGTTCGAGATTCGAAAAGAAATGGCTGCGCACATGACGGGAGCCCTTTCTGGGACTCGTGTTGTTACAATTGACATGTCCCCAATTTCAAGCTGTCCCCAATTTCATGGAGGTCAAAGGACAGCGTTGTATGAATGTGTATAGGGGGCAAATCCGGGTGTGCAGGTGCTGCAACAATGCAGGTCACATAGCTGTGGACTGCGGGAAGTTTACCTGCAGCAATTGCTACATTTTGGGTCACACTGAGGAGGAGTGCAAAGAGCCGTGTGGATACTGCAGATCACCAAAGGAAGGTTTGTACACAGAGGTCCTTTGAACAAATGACCAGAGGTCCTGACAATACCAGAAGAGATGAAGAGATGGAGGAGTGCCACGCTGTTGAGGCGGAGGGCTCACAAAGTGTTGCCGAGGCTGCGGCCTCGAGTAAAACAGATGGGGCCCACCAAATTACCAGCTCGGAGCACGTCTCAAAAACTCACAGGATCCCCGAGGAAGGTAAGGATAATAGTTCAGATAAGAAAAGTGTGATAAACAATGAAAATAAAGAGCATGTTTCTGTTCCAGCGTAGGAGAGAGAAACCTTTCCTATCGGTGAAGATGGGAAGAGGGGTCTCTCCCCTTCAAACTCTGATGACGATGGGTACACTATAGTTACGAAGAAATCACAGAAATTGTCTGTCAAAGACCTTGAAGGTCTCAAATCCAGGCCTGGAAGCATAAGCGTCATGGAGGGGCGATATGAAGAAAATATGGAGGTTGATGTTAATGGCTCCGGTGCTACTATTCCGGTGGAATCTAGCGCGGGGGTTATTTCCAGCGAAGGGGACGAACAGGCTCCCAGTAGTGCACTAAAAGAGCCTTGAGTAAGTAGGGACTTTTCCAGCGATGGAGAAGATAATTCTAGTGTGGAAAGCGCTGACGTCTCAGAGAACAAGGAAGGTGAGTCTGAATTCTCTGACACCAGTTCTACGCTGGAGGGTGTTCTCAGTGAAAGCGGAAGTAGTGATAGTTGCGATGGTGACATATTCCCCGAATTTGGTCATAACAATGTTGTTATTGAGGGTCAAGTGCAGAATGAGTGTGTTGAAAAGTGTCAAAGTGAAGGAGAAAGTGAAGCCCAGTGTTTTAGTGAAATCGGCGGAACTTTGGTTTCCAGTGAGGACCCTGTGCATAGCATGTTTCCGGGTCTCCCCAATGACCCTAGTCTTTGGGAAGAAACGGAAATGACTGCATCCGCCCTTTTGGCTGAAACCAAGGGGCAGAGGTACACCTCCGCAGCCGTGGATAGCCAGGACGGGCGGCCTCCCGAAAGAGAAGCCGCGTGCCCTACTCCACCCTCAGACGGGCAGAAGCAGCCCATTCGGGGTCCCGGAGGCTCACCTACGCTTAGTGTTCCCACTACTGCGGGCGGCGGCAACGTTGTCGCCGGCTCTGAGGCGACGCCGGAGGCCCGCGGGACGTTCTGGGGTAATCCAGCAGGACCGCTGAACGTCGGCTTCGGGAGTGAGGAGGAGAATCAATGCTCGGATACTGCTGTTGTGAACGGTAAGTTTTGGGCTTGTACTGATACCGAAGTGGATAATGAGAATACTGAGTCCCTTTGTGCTGACCTGCAGCGTCAGTATCAGAACAAGAAAAAAAGAACTGGGAAAGATTTTACTGCGGCCAATTTTAAAGCGGTTAACAATCTTGCTGCCGCTGCCTCTGTGATGTTGCATGGCACGGGACATGTGATTCCAACAGCGAATGGCCAAGTTCTTCGAGAAGAAAGGTTGACAAGAAGTGTATGTAAGAAGGATAGTACTGAAAAGTAACTTGGTTGCGGTTCCTCTCTCTCCTAGGTTGGAGTATGGGTTTTGCATTTTTTCTCTGTGTTTGTTGTTGTAACTCTTTCTTTTTACAGGACCAGGTAAGTATGAACTCTGGTAGAGTTAATTTTGCCGGCGCAAACATTAGCGTTGGTTCCTTGAACGTTCAGGGCCTCAATTCGGAGGCGAAGCAGTGTTGGCTCGAAGGGTTCTTTCGCCAGAATAATCTGGACTTCCTCATGATTCAGGAAACCCACCATAAGGACAGGGAACAGATTTTTGCTTTTCTCAGAAGGTCCGGTCTCAGATTTAAGTACTCGCTTGGGAGTACTCGTTACACGGGAGTTGCTATAATTTACAAAGAGAAGTTTGAAAGAGATATCACTCACTTTGAATCGGACGGGGAAGATCGGGTGATCTCTCTTACCGTCCACAGTGGGAATATCTCTATGAAACTTGTGTGCATTTACGCTCCTAATAAGGGTAACTTGCAGGGGTAGTTCTATAATGAACTTCCGCATTTCATTAGAAGCTCGGAAGATGTGTTGATTGCTGGCGGGGATTTTAATGCGGTCGCGGACTGCGACCTCGACAGAGCCGGGACCAGCAGCTGGTCGAGAGCTTATGGGAACGTGCTTAAGGTCCTCCTGGATAACCAGGGGCTGTGCGATGCCTGGAAGAGACTTAACTCCAGTATTCCGGGTTATACCTGGTTTAGAGGGGGCAGCGCCTCCCGCCTGGATATGTTTCTTGTGTCAAAGATTGACTGGATTGACAGGATTCAGATCTTTGGTCCGAACTCCCCACTGTTGTATGTTTCGGACCACTCTGCCGTCCTGATTGACGTGTGTGTGCCGGTTCCGAGAGAGAGAGGGGCTACCCCGTGGCGTTTGAACATCTCCATGTTAGAAGATGAAGATACACTAGTGCACCTTCGCTCCATCCTGAACGCGGGCGCAGGCACGATCACTGACGATGAGTGCGGTGTGTGGGAACGGACCAAGGAGGAGGTGAAGGATTTCCTTTCTCAGAAGGGTAGACAGTTGGCCACGTCGAAGAGGAAGCGCCACATGATTTTGATGAACATTCTTAATGCGGCGATTCGAGGTGATAAAGATGGGTGTAATTCCTCTCTGATTACTAATATCAAAAGCGAAATTAGTCACTTCTATCGCGAAGAAGGATCGGCGGTCAAGTTGATTGGGGCCTTGGAAGTGCTCCGGCAGGAGAGTGATATTAACTTCATCTACCGGAAAGTCGAGACGGAGAGGGTTAGGGAGAACCTTCAATGCCTCGACATTGACGGTAGAGAGATCCGGGATCTTCCCGATATCCTGCAGGCGGCGGCGGCGGAATTTTATAGCAGGTTATTTGACAAAGAGGAAGTGCAGCCTGAGGTCATGGAAACTTGGCTGGAAGGTACTCCGAGAATTTCGGATGAAGATAGGGAGTTGTTGGAAGGAAAATTCACCGAAACTGAAGTCAGGTGGGCGATCCTGAACCTCAAGCCCAGAAAGTCGCTGCGTATTGACGGGCTTCCGGCCGAATTTTACAAGAAATTTGTCAATATTTTAGTCCCCTAGTTATGCAGGATTTATAACAACATTGCTGACAAAGGTATTATGACTAAGTCTATGAGGATTAGTGTTGTGACTCTTCTTTCCAAAACCCCCGACGATCCTGCTCGTGATCTTGCTGGATAGAGACCGGTGTCTCTGTCTACCATTGATTATAAGATCATGGCGGCGATCGTCAACACGAGGCTTTCGCGGGTGGCGGAGTAGTTAGTGGGCGTTGGGCAGACGTGTAGCATCCGTGGTAGGCGGATGCACCATAATATTCGGTGTGTGAGGGACATGATTACTTATATCGGACACAGGGATGTTAAGTTGGGAATGTTTTCCGCGGATCAGAGTAAGGCCTTTGACCGTGTTTCTCACGAGTTTATTAGAAAGATGCTGGAAGCCCACGGCTTCGGAGAGTTTTTCCGAAGAACGGTGGACTCTTTATACAGGGACCTCAACGGAAGAGTCATTATTTCTGGCCGTCTTTCTCACCTCTTTGAGGTCAGAAGAGGTGTGAGACAAGGCTGCCCACTCTCCCCGTTGTTGTTTGTCTTGGTCATTGAGACCATTTTAAGGAAGGTTCAGGCTCATCCTAGGATTCAGGGAGCCCCCATCCCTGGCTGCGCGGGGTCCTTAAAGTATCTTGCATATGCTGACGACGTCACTTTCTTTGTTGACTCGGAAGTTAGTCTAAAGCAGGTCCAGAAAGTCTTCGCGGGATACTGCGGTGCCACCGGGTCCATTCTTAATGAGGATAACTCGAACCTGCTTCTTTGGGGCAGGTGGGATCGCGCTGCGGTCCGTGGGCTGGCGGATGGACCCGTCAGGATACTCGGTATCCTTTTTGATAGAGACGGTGTCCATTTGAAGACATGGTGGGACATCCTCTTCACTATTAAAGAGAAGAAGGAAAGGTGGCAGGGTGTTGACATTTCGATGATTAACCGTGCTAGGTTAGCTAACGCTCTCCTGGTCTCGAAATGTGCCTTTGTCGGAAAACTTGTTTCTCCCCCAAGGAGTCTCATGAGGCTTCTGGAAAGGCAAGTTTTTCAATTTATTTGGGCCGGCAAGCAAGTTGAGGCGGTTGCCAGAGCGGTCCTGTGCTGCCCGAAGGAGGAGGGTGGTTTGGATGTTAAACACGCTCCTCCTGGTTCAGTGCACTGCAGTTTAGGAGTGTGAAGGAAGCTCTGAACTCCTCGCTCCCGTGTAGGAACTTTGTTGCGTATTTGACAGGATTGTCTGCGGAGAAGTTCTTACCTGGCTTCCGATTTATGGGACCGCGTAGAGAGACCACTCACAAGCACTATAAGCTTGGGGGGCACATTCAGGGTCTCGCGGAGGCTAACCGGAATGGGCTGAATTTGAAGCAAATGTATTTGCACATTCTCACTAGGCCTAGGGAGCAGGTTACTGAGTTTAGTGCCGTCAACTGCAACATTAAGGAGGTGTGAATGAGCGTATTGGCGGCTGGAGTTGATTGTAAGAAACGGGAGTTTAAATTCCGTCTGGCTCACGATGTCCATCCGACTAGGAAGAGGCAGTAAAGGTGGGGAACTGCCATCACCGACAAGTGCGCCTCTTGCAATCTCATTGAAGACCGGTACCACTTGTTCTGGAGTTGTCCCATGGCCGTGCAGGTGTGGAAGCTTGTTTGGACCTGGGCAGGTTGCCCGCAGAGACTCAAGACTCAGGAGGTCTTTTACCAGTACCCCGGCCCCAAGACTGGGCTGGATGTCTGGAAGTTGATCATCACTGAGACCACGTACAAAATCTGGAGAGAGAGGAACAGAGTTGTTCATAGTAATTACGGAAATGCAGGATTCAACCCTTTGAAAGTGGCCTGGCACGTCAAGTGCCTGCTTAGGAATAGAGTTGAGTTGGATGCCCGCACTCTTTCGGACCGTGCCTTTAAGTTCCGGTGGGTCTTCTGGCCAAAAATTGTTACTGGAACGAAGGAAAAATATTTTTTCCATTGGGGAACTTAGTCTTCCCAGATTTTTGGCTTGTAATCCTGCATTTCCGCACCCTTGGTTTCTTGAGTTTTTGTTGAATTTTGTCTTGTGTTTTAATCTTTGGGATGTTTCTTTTCTAGATTCCGGGATGGATTGAGGAGCTTACCCTTCTTCCTCCATGCCGGGCGCCTGTTTGCGTACCATACCAGTCATCTCCAGCGGCGCTGGCTTTGGGAGCGGCTGATCGACTTTGTGTGTGAATCGGGGGTTCTTTGTGTTTCGCTGTGATCTTTCCTCACTTTGCCTTTCCGGGTGTGGTTTGCCTGTGTGTGTTTGCTTTTTGGGTGGGTGGTGTGTGGTGTGTCGGTTCTGCGTGGTTGTGTGCATGGTTGGGAGTCATTGGTGGGTCGAAAGCTGGTCTTTGTGCCACGCGGACGGCTCGGCGACCCTTCTGGTGGTGTCTCGGTTGGGACGTCATCACAGGGCACACGTGAAGGAGAGACTTCTCCTACTGGAGTGTTTTGGGTGGCCTCGGGCCTGCCTCGTCATTCTAGGTGTTCCATGTCTGCAAAGTGAATTGGGGCCTGTTTGAGTTCTTCGGCAAGCCAGTGTGATTCGGGGGTCTGGATGTGCTGACTGTGGAACCGTGGTAGGTGCATCGGGGTGTGAGTGAAACACCCGTCGAACCGAACTCACATTTTATATGTGGTTCGGCGAAGCGAGTGTGTTGGTGTTGCTGGGCAACAAAATTTCGTGCCGGGAGAGGGGTCGCCGTGCTCACGCACAATGGCGTCCCCCTCTCTCGGATGCCTAGTCTTGATTCTCCAAGTGTTGGTTTTAGAAAACAAAGGTTTTTAAAGTCGTAGGTATCAACAGACGAGACAGTTGTTGATTTCAACGCCTCTAAAACTCTGTCATTGTTTCCGATGATCCAGGTCGAATGTAGTTTGTGAAGCAATGCAGACAAGTACCTCTGAAGCAACCCGCCGGCTTTACAATTGTAACATTTGCGTCCCCTGGTTATGAAACGAAAAGAAACAGGTTTCTTATGGAACTTTGGAATAGCATAAACGAAAGGAAAATTTAAGTTAGATACTGTAAGCCTAATCCTTTTATGCAGAGCAATGATTTTTTTCAACAACATCCTTACGGTTTTGAGACGCCGGAGTGTATGTATCGGTAGTGTGCATTTCCTGTAATAGAAGACTGGTAAACCTTTTTACAGATAATGGCGTAATTATTAGTAGTTTTATCCACTATGGAAACAGTGAATAAATCTTGGAGTTTACGAATTTGTGAAATAATCAAGGAAAGGTTATGTGGTTGCTGGGTACAAACCTTAGAACGTTTCAATTTACCAAACTCGTGACGAATGTCACAAAGCACACACTCCAGCCACTCGTTGAAGGATTCGAGGGGCAGACCGAACTCATAGGAAAGTTTGAGTGCACATTGCAAAAAATTGCTAGGCGAAATGGAGACACACTGTCTTATATTGAAACGAGGTGCCAACCTGTATTTGGTACCCAAAGACACAAGAGAACGTAGCTCTCGAAAAGGCACGATATCGAGGTCACCAGTAATAATATGACCATGGTGAGAATCGATAAATCTACTAAATCTGTCGGAATGACAGTGACAACTGTCATTCTCTTTATCGTTTAAAACTTTGAGATTAACTACGGTTTGTCTATAATAGAAAATTCGGCGACCAAGCGGTTTTTCATATCGATAACAGGTCACCAATTTCACTTCATTTCCAAGGGGGAAAAGATCCAAACGCCTACGTAGAATTGACTTTAAACCAATGCAGTCAATGGCCTCATGACAAAAATGAATTAAGCAGTACTTCTTCACAAGGTGAGCTCCTGAGAACTTTGAACGAAAAGTATAAAGACGGTACTCAAGAAGTTCGCCAATCAGAATTCAAATGTGTTCAGAGCTAAACGCATAGCTCCGAAACAGCTGATCAAGAACCGTGATTTTTCTGTTGTTCAGGGCGAAGATTCTGGATCGGCTGTATAAAATGATTGTGTCTTAAAAGAAAAGTGCTTCATCAATGCATCCTTCCAGTGCTTACGTATGGTGCAGAGACGTGGACCTTAGTACCAATAAAATTTAGTAATAGTTATTTGTTATTGTTGACGAACTCACGTGGAGCTCGTGTGAAGCTGATAGTATTGAATCCTATGAGCTTTCTTCGAGAAGCGAAGGTAGCTGTAGAATTTTGTCCGCAAGAAGAATAAACATTTTTGCAGAATCAAAATTAATTAATAAAGTATAGTAATTGTAATACACACGTGACCCTAGCTCCAGTTCGTCAGGCATTTACTCCCACAATGCATTGCAGGGTACATCGGCATAACTGCAGAATATGGGGTTCCAAAAACCGTCACGCCATCTGAGAAGAACAACGAGATAGTCCAGAGGTAAACGTCTGGTTCGCTTTGTCATGTTCGAAAGTGTTGGGGCTCTTTTTCTTTGTGGAGAAAACAGTGACAGGGGTGACCAATCTGGACATGTTACATCCGTATCTGTAGCTTCAGTTGGAAGATCGCGGCAGCGCAATGTGATGTTCCAGCACTATGGCGCACCACCGCGTTGAAATGTTATTGTCGGAGAATTTATTGAACTGCATTTTCATGCGCCCTGGGTAGGGCGTGCTCACCCGATATAACGCCACTATACTTCTTCCTGTGGAGATACGTGAAAAACATTGTTTACCAGAACACTGTGACCTCCCTCGATAACCTGAAGATCCGAATTAGTGCTGCGATAACAACAGTAAGGCCGCCGCAAGTGCAGGCGAACACTTGGCGAGATATTAATTATTTTATCGCTTGGATATTTTACATGCCACAAAGGCGCGCATTTCGAAGTGGTTTGGCAATCTGACGCATCGATTTTACAGGTAATCAAACTTTTAACTGTCACCTGTCTACAGTATTTGTCATTTTCTTGTAGGACTTCCGTCCACAGTGAGTAGAGGTCCCAGCCACCTACAGCAAGACCGCCTTTTGGGCAGGACACAGAAACGGAAGGAATGAGAGCAAGTGTAGCGACTTTGACAGAACAGTTTGTAGTGAGATTAGAGTACAGTAGATGGCGCCACCGTACAAGTAGGATATTGCTCATGGAGGGGTGAGAGAATTTCAGGGGAGGCATAGGAAAGGATACCCATTTAACCAGTGGGTCCAGTCACTTAACGTGCTCGTCCGTTATTCAGCGATTGTTAGGAAATCACACCATCTCTCAAGGATCAGCCCAGGTTAGAACCTGAGGGCCTTGCATCGATAGTCTGAACTGCTAACCACTAAGCCATCCGCGGCTCTACTGTCACGTGTCATATTCTGTTCGCGGCTTTAATTTGTTGTTTACCGTTTAATGAATATAGCCCCTTAAGCCCCGACAATAATTATGAACCACCCTGTATGCACTGTGGGAGTCATTGCGTGACCCTGTGAACAAACAGGCTGTTGAAGATGGAAGCATAGTTGAGATTGTGGCATTTGCGATAGAAACCATGGTTGTTGATATTGACATGAGATATTGTTAGTGATTGTGTTGCTCTGTTTTTTGATCCGTGACGACACAGGAGCAACGCGATTCTTCTGTAGCGCTGTTTCCCTACGTATTGAACTTAGTTATGTGGCTCGTACTCGTTTTCTAAAATCAGTCTAAATTGCCTTAAACTTACAACGGTGTCCATATACTCCAAATGAATGAAATCTGCGATTCTTTCTTGAATGCCTATGAAATTTCACGATAGTATTTCAAATTTTGGGTCTCCTTCCGTATCTGGTCTCTAAGTAACACCACTTCACCACAAAAACTACTGGTATTTGTTGTAGGATTCGATTGAATATTCTTTACACAGAATATCCAATCAAATAATGCTATTTGATTCGCTTATAATAATAAAACGCAAATATATATTCGAATTATGTATTTGTCTTTTACTTACGTAGCAAATATATAGCGAAGTAAAAGCTTTTCTGCTGCTACTTATGCATTCGCTAACACCAAAATAAATGTCGCAACGGTCGATAGATGGCAGCACATGAGAAGAAAAACTAAAATATTGCTTTAAATGGTGATCAAACACTAGCTAATTACATTATTGCGACAATAATAATAATAATAATAATAAAAAGATGTTAGCACATGAATAGAGAAGGTAACGTCACATTACTATCATTAGTGTCAACGTTATACGGCTTACATTCGGTTATAGGTCTCTGTGCTGTTGAACAACATGAATTTTTTTGGAATTACCTGCTAATGAAAGAAGTGCTGTTTCATTTCTTCAAGATAAAGGAATTCTTCCGCGTAAACCTTCCGAAAATGGCCCAAAAGTAGTTTCTAAAGTGACGATAGATTGCGACACGTTATCGCTAAATCGTGAAATGTAGCGTAACGTTGTGAAATGGGCAAAGGAAGTGAATAATATGGATTTTAGGTGTACCTTTATGAATGTACATTCTTGCATATGTGTAAAATATTTATTACGACGGAAGAATGAGTTTTCCTCGTGAATCTGAAACTGTCTACCTAGCAGAATAAAAGCCAGAAAAGCTTTATCTGCCAGGTAAGAACTGCCTGATCGCACGCATCAGGACTTCAAAGCAATGTTCTAAGGAAATTCGGCAATTTCGTCGGAAAAAATATTCCATAATATGGTCTACCAAGTACATTTTGTGGTTGCCCTGTGTACTGTGAAATGTGCGTAGCCAGAGCGCCATCTATCGGAGCGGGGCACTTTTGGAAGGTTAGCCTTCTTCCGATGGAAAGGATATGTAAATCGGGACATAATATGAAGTTGTATTTTGGAGGTGAAAGAATTCAATGGTGGTGCAACCTTAGAACACATAACGCGCAGGAAATTATTTTGAGAAGAGTCGGATTCCTTTTGAAACTGCTGTTCGGTTTATTTATAGTTGAAGAGAGGAATTGAGTTCTCTTAATGGTGTAAAAGCCAGTTGAATATGGTAAGTCACACAGCTGTTTATTGAAATAATTATTTATGAGAAGTTTGTGTTGCTGTTCTGGAAGATCAGTCGAACAAAAAAATCGGCGGACCAGGACTAATTGTGGATGTCGACGAAACTTTATTTTCGAAGAAAAAGTCTAATACATGTGTTTTACCGGAACAGTGGATATTCGGAGGAATTTGTCGTTCAACTAATAACTGTTTTTCAGTGAAAGTGCCATACAGAAGTCTGAAAACCCAAATGAAAGAAGTCAAAGAAATCATTGTTGCAGAACATTATACAAAACAGGGTGTTTCAAAAAGAATGAGTAGTATGTTTAATAAGGCAAACGTGGGATAGTTACAAAACAAAGAGCCAAGTATGAAGGAAGGTCTAAAGTTTCACTCACCACAATTACAAATGCTCAATGTGCCCTCCACCTGCTGCACGGACAAGATCAAGCCAATAGCTGAATTCCTCCCAAACGCGTCGGAGGGTGTTCTCAGTCATAGAATTTACCGCGGCCGTGATTCTCGTTCAGAGCTGGGTCTACGACATAACATCGCAAGTCAAAACATCGCACGACATATGATCGCCGACATAACATCGCAGGGCAAAACATCGCGGTACCATAACTTCGCAGTACTAAAACATCGCAGGTCAAAACATCGTGGCACCATAACATCGCAAGTCAAAACATCGCGGCACCATGACATCGCAGGGCAAAACATCGCGGCACCATAACATCGCAGGTCATAACATCGCAGTAATCCCTAAATAAATTGCTTTCGATAGCTTTCGATGAATTGCAAAAAAAGTATATTTAAAGGGGAGGGGGACTTCATAGAAATTGATGTCCTGATTAAATTTTGGTAGAAATTGGGGTTACCCGTACCACTTTTCCAACAGTGCCCAGGCCCGGGGTCCAAGCCCACTCAATCAAAATTGTTGTAAAATCTATAGTTTTCAATTTAAAACCACCAGATTTGTTATTCTATCTCATGGTGTTTTAACTTAGACGGTAGATGGTTTTTGGAAGTGGTCGGAGCCCGAGGTCAATGGGCCCCCATAGAATATTTTCGACAAATCTACAGTTTCCAATTTAGAACCACCAAATTTGGTATACTTCCTCATGGTGCTCTAACTTAGACAGTAAACGGTTTTTGGAAAGGTAAGGGGCCCGGGGTCAAGGGGACCCAATACGCAATATTCGTAAAATCTACAGTTTTCAATTTAGAAACACCAAATTTGGTATAATATATCATGGTGCTCTAACTTAGACCATAGACGGTTTTGGAAAGGTAGGGGGCCCGGGGTCAAGGGCGCCCATACGCAATATTCGTAAAATCTACAGTTTTCAATTTAGAAACACCAAATTTGGTATGCTTCCTCATGGTGCTCTAACTTAGACCGTAGACGGGTTTTGCTTTGAAAGATAGGGGGACCTGGGTCAAGGGGCCCCAATACGCAATATTCGTAAAATCTACAGTTCTCAATTTAGAATTACCAAATTTGGTATAATATCTCATGGTGCTCTAACTTAGACCATAGACGGTTTTGGAAAGGTAGGGGACGGTTTTGGAAAGGTTTCAGAACAAGGGGCAGTATACAGCAAATCCTATGTAGCAAAAAGGTCCTATACGACTAATAAATAAATGAAACGAAAAGTTTGCTGGTTATACTTTCAAAGGATCTAAGGTAAAACGGGTGGCTTTAAATCTGGAATTGAACTTTTAAATTTGGAATTGAACGTTTACATTTGGAATTGAACGTTTAAGTTTGGAATTGAACGTTTAAATATCTATTACCAATAGAGATTTAAACATTCAGTTCCAAATTGTGGGCAAGGTTTTTATTATTCATTCCCCGTTTACTATATGTAAAATGTGTGTATAGAAATTTACCCCTCAGACTGTTTATTGTGCCTCAAAAAAGAATTAGTGTTTGTTCGTGTTCATAAAATTTGATGCGACAGACAATACCTCAAGTACCGTTGTTTAAGAGCATTTAAAACTGCCTCCTTTAGAAAATTCTTCGGTTTGTCTGGGTTCCCACAAAATGCAAAAGTCTAGCTCTACAATCGGAGACGAGAACCTATTCGAGGTCATAGTGATAAAGGCGGAAATATGTTGTACAGTCAGTTGACCCGCCCTATCTTCAGGCAGTCAGGGAACAAGAAGGTTAGAAGAGAGAGAAGATGGCATCACCAACCGCTGGTGAAGCCAAGTCTGATCATCTGGTTTCTTGGGCCCTCCGGGTGGGGAGGTTCAGTGGCGTGACGTCACTTACTGAAGACAAATTGCTGAAGACCTGTGCTGGAGCACAGGTTGATAGCGGCCGTCTCTTACTCTCAGCAGCAGTCCCTGAAGGTCAACAAGGCTCCCACAGCTTTAGCAAGGCCGTGATTGGTTAATACGCAATATGACCCGCTCGACGAAGCATAATTTCGTTTAATTTTTTAAGAAAATGTTAAACAGTATTTCTGTAACTTTTTGCAAATTTTTAGTTATGTGCATGCATATTTCGGTCTCATTTTTTCCTGACTGTACATGCTGTACAAGTGCCTCTGAAACCTCTTCAAAGTCAACGATTTCCCTATAGTATAAGTACAGAAGCAGCCCAAGTTGGGCATCCTGGGCATACACAGCTGATACGAAGTAGAGCCAACGGAAAACGCAGGGCGTGGAGCTGATGTCATGTCATCTCCCTTCTTACCTCCTATTTTAACTCAGAAATCATTTGAAGAAAAAAAAAATTTGGAATTTTTAAAATTGTTAAAAAAACCCTTAAAATATATTTTACATGTTTTAGTTACTTTCATAAGACAATTGAGTTGAAAATTCACATAGTATCTGTGTGTTGTACATAATAATGCCGCGCCTACAAAAGCAAAATAAATTATAATTATCTAGAAAAAAATAATTCTGTAATTAACTACGTATAATTTGCTCCATTTTAGCATTTCAGGCGTTTTATTCTGCCAGATAATCTCACTGAATGAAATTTAAATTTGACTTAAATACTCTGAAAAATGAATTGGTAATTCGATTAAAAATTTTCGGAACCCCCAATAATTTTTCAAGTCGGCGCCTGTGCTGTCTACTGTTATATAAGTGAAAAACATCCAGTAAGGATTCAATTAAAGTATCAAGTTTATGTGGTTGCAGTTCCTTTAAGTCATGACATACTGTTTTTGAGTTATTTTCAGCGAATGATAAGGACCTTTATTTTTCATTTATTAATTTCATTTTATTGACTGATCAATAGTTTGCTTCATGTATTGATTAATAAATGGTAAGATAATTGCAACAAAACATTTATTTTGTGGTAAATTGTTCTTCCGACTTTTGATTTAAAATTTGTTTTTCCACAAAACGGAAAAATGCGCCTCGTCACTGGGAGACATGTGATCTGTAAGAATAGCTCACAATTCCCAAAGCCATCTGGATTTGGGCGGTGGAACTAATGAAGAAGCATTGGTATAGTTAAGTTTTTCACCCCCCCCTTGTTCACGAGGGAAGCAATCTTAGCATGTGCCCGTCGCATTGTGATTCCTTCCCCAGGAGACTACTTCCTTAAATGTGGACAATGGGTTTGGTCTTTAAAAGTAAACCGCAGCAAGTAAACATCTGGAGATGGAGTGGTTGTTTTGCTATTGTTCCACAGAACGGCGCAATTTGGAGGAGGTAAAAGAGCGTAAAAACTCAGGGCTATTGGTACAAAGGCTGTTTCTTTTAGCGAAGCACACTTTGCTTCCCGAAGAGGGAGGCTGTGGCATAGTTGCGGTGCCATCTCTCTTCGCAAGAGTAATCTAATCCCCTCCGATATTTAAGCGCACGAAGCAAGCGTGGGAAGGAATGAAATCCATGTTTATACCCCAGTAAATCCAACGAACATCACTGAAACACATTAAAACAGAAGGAATATTTGTTTTAAAATCATTAAGCAGAATGTTTCATATTCGAAGATCTAAAAGCTAAAAGTATCAGCAAATACCCATATTTTTGACCCCTGAAAAAAAGGATTATCGAAAAATGACCTGTCCACAGAAATTTCAAGTTCTCTCCACAACGTATTGCATCATCCCAAGTCAGAAATAACCTTTAGTTCAACCGCAGTAGTTTCCAAACCTTGATTTATTGAAAAAAGCAATATTTTTTCATTTGTAAGTTAAAGAATATTGGCTGCTTCCATTGCGATAATAATCCTCGGATTAAGAAACATTGGGCTTTCTTGAAAGGGCAAAGAATTTTGTCCATTCTGGTGTCGTAGTTTAGCCTAGAGTCAATATGAATTTCGTCAAAGCTTAAAACATAAAGCTTTACAGAACGATTTAAACTTTCATAGCTATTTTTCCCCCATCAACAAAAAGACATCGTGTTGAATGCCTGGATTACGGGTAAATTTTGCGCACCATCTTTTCAAAGTAATGGAATAATGTTTTTCCCCCTCCAGAAGTCATATATGATTTTTCTAAAGAGAGCTCTTATTACGATGCATTTCGATACATCTTCAGGTGCCCATTTTATCCATTGCTTCCTTTCGTAAGATCACTTGGACGTCGTAAATATATCATGGATACCTTACCTAATCTTTCCAACGTACTATAGCTTCTCTTAATATCTTTTAATTGCTTCTTGAGTTGGATAATTTGTTTTGACCAGAACCTTGTAATGATGTATGCATTTCTGATTTGTGCAGAGATATTTATTAATCTCGCGTTTCTCATTCTTTAAAGCACCTAGTACACTTTCAAGATCAGATATTTTTTCCTGCAGTCTTTTACTCTCCTTCATCTTTTCACATTTCAAACATACATGAAGTTGCGGAATTACTATCTTGTTTCGTCCTAAATCGAATCTAACCCGCCGCTGATACGGGATTTTTTTTAATTTAAAGTTTGAATTCGATCCAAAGAACTTTCTAAAATTCTTGGTCTCCGATAAACCGTCACACACAAAAACTGCCACACATCTTTCAGCAACTTGGAAAACTGCCACACAACTTTCAGCAACTTGGAAACCTGCCACATGCTTTTCATTAAGGGACCGAACACAAATTGCTGTTCCTACGAGGAACACTTTGAATGTGCGTCAGTGTTCCCAGTTTGCGCGAATTATGTGTGGCAGTTTTTCAAAGTGCCTAATGACGGGAAGGAGTTCTTTTGTTTATCGGAATTTTCATGCCGGTTCATACGAGTTTACGGCAACTGGCAACAAAAGCTCAACGAGGGGGGTGGGGTATGAATAAAGATCGCCGTTTCTTGGTATATATATCATCATCATCATCATCATTGTCAACCATTATCAATCCACTGCTGGACGAAGGTCTCCCCAAGTTTCCTCCACAACGGTCTGTCTTGTGCCAGTCTCCTCCATGTCACCCCTGCATACTTTCGAATTTCATCCACCCATCTCCCATGTGGTCTTCTTCTGGGTCTTTTCCTGTCCCTTGGAATCCAATCTAAAATTTCGGCTGTCCATCGATGATCTGTCCTTCTGGCAGTATGTCCAGCCCATTGCCATTTCAGGGATTTAACTCTGATCATGATGTCTTCCACTCTTGTCATTTTTCGGATCCACGTGTTCCTCTTCTTATCTCTCCTGGTTACACCAAGTATGCACCTCTCCATGCTGCTTTGAGTTGTCTGCAGCCTTTGTATGTCTTTTTTAGTTAAGGTCCACGTTTCTGCACCATACGTAAGCACTGGAAGGATGCATTGATCAAACACTTTTCTTTTAAGACATAATGGCATATTGCTCTTGAAAATTATGCTGTTTCTTCCAAAAGCTCTCCAGGCAAGTTTTGTACGCCGATTAATTTCTTCATCAATGTGACCCTCACTTGATATCTGCTGTCCAAGATAAACGTACGTGTCTGTTATCTCCAGCTTTTCTCCATCAATCGATAAATCTTCATTTCTTGTAAAAGCATTGAACATCACTTTTGTCTTCTGAAAGTTCATTTTTAATCCCACTTCTTTACTCTTGTCAGCAAGTTCCTGGATCATACTCTGCAGCTCTGATGGGGTAGTTGCAAAAATGACTACGTCATCAGCAAAACGTAGGTGGGTTAGATAATCTCCATTAATCTTTATCCCCTTGTTTTCCCAGCTCAGCGACTGAAAAACACCCTCCAATGTGGCATTAAAGAGCTTCGGAGATATGGTGTCACCTTGTCTCACTCCCTTTCCAATTTTTACGTGTGTTGTATTTTCAAACAGCCTAATCTTTGCACTTGCATTTTCATAGATGTTATTAATAATATTAATGTATGCATCTTCAATACCGCAGGTTTTCAGAGCCATTGTAACTGCTGATGGTTTCACCGAATCAAAGGCTTTTTCATAATCGATAAAAGCCATGCACAATGGAAGTTCATATTCCCTCGCTCTTTCAATTAGTTCTCTCAGCACGTGGATATGATCTAATGTGCTGTAGCCACTCCTGAATCCAGCTTGTTCTCTCGGTTGAGCCATGTCCAGTGTTACCTTCAAGCGGTGTGAAAGAACTTTAGTGAAGATTTTATAAACTACTGATAAGAGGCTGATGGGTCTGTAGTTTCCGAGATCCTCAATGTCACCTTTCTTATGTAGCAGGATCATTGTAGCGGTGTTCCAATCCTCAGGAATCTTTCCTTCATTAAGGCATCGAGTGAAAATTTGGGCGAGTACTGTTTCGATTTCTCCACTTGCTTCTTGTATGATGTCTACAGTAATTCCATCTTCTCCTGGAGCTTTTCCCCGCTTCATGTTCTTGATCGCATGTGCAACTTCTGCTGGAAGGACTGGAGGAACTCTGGTACTGGTATCTTTCATGATGTCTGGAGTGCATGTATCATCCCTTTCATATAATTTGGAGTAGAAATCTTTCACTCTTGTCAAAATTTCGCCTCTATTTTTTGTTACAGAACCATCTTCTTTTCTCAGTGCCATAATCTGTTTTCTTCCCTTACTGAGATGTCCCTTTGCTATCTTTAGGCTTTGGTTGTTTTCAATTGCTTTCCTCACTAGTTCACAGTTGAATTTCCTTACGTCTTCAGTGATACTTTTTCTTACTGTCTTGCATAGCTCTATATATTCCACTTTGGAAGTCACATCTTCTTTAGTTGTCCTCATCTCTCTTCTTTTTTGCATCAACATTTTCGTTTTTCCTGATAATTTATTTACATGCAACTTGTTCTTAGACCCAGCTAATTTTGTTGCTGTTTCCATAAGAGCTTTGGTTATTTTTCTGTTAACTTCAGAGATGTCCACTTCTTCCGATGTTAGGCCTTCTAAAGCAGAGAACCTGTTCTTCAGTTCCAACTTGAAGGTATTATGGTGTTTTTTAAGGTTGGTTATGTCAATAGATTTTGTTTGTCTTATGAGCTTGCCACGTTCAACTTTAGTGTTGAGGTGCATCTTACATCTCACCAATCTATGGTCACTACCTGTGTTGAATTTGTTTAGCACACTGCAGTCTTCTATGACGAATTTTTTGTTACACATAATAAAATCAATTTCACTTGTCGTCCCATTTGGATGTCTCCATGTCCATTTCCTGTGTGGCTTTTTCTTGAAGAAGGAGTTCAAGATGAAAAACCCTTCTGCCTCTGCAAACTCAACGAGAGTATTTCCACGCTGGTTTCTGTTGCCGTGACCGAATTTACCTACTGAAGTTTCATTCTGTTGCCGTTGCCCTATTTTTGCATTGAAATCTCCCATAATTATTTTCAAGTGCTGCTTACCTTTATTATTTAGATGACAAATTTCCTCATAAAATTCTTCAATTTCTTCTTCAGGATGACTTGTGGTGGGTGCATAAGTTTGAATAATCTGAGCCTGGTATCTTTTCGAGAGTTGGATAACAAGTCGTGCAGCTCTGTCAGAGGAACTTTCAACTTCTACAACTTTATCCTTCAGTTTCTTGTTTATTATAAATCCAACACCACTAGTTCTGCCAGTATCTGTCCCACGATAGTAGAAGAGATGTCCACTTTTCAGTTCGATGAGATCTTCTCCTTTTCTCCTTACCTCACTTAGCCCCACGATGTCCCACTTGATCCTTTGTAGTTCCTCTTCCAATTCAAGAAGCCTTGAATCAGAAGATAGGGAGCGTCCATTGTACGTAGCCAAAGTCAGCATCAGATGGCAGCCTAGTCCGGTCCTCCGGGGATTCTTAGCACCCTCTGCCTTCATGTCGCACTGGCCGCTGCCTTGGCCAGGTACATTCCAGCTGCCGGAGACTGAGGGCCAAGATTTAAGTTGTGGAATCATTTTGGAGGGGTTTGGCCATAACTCACCACGCTGGCCAAGCGGGTTGGTGAGTGTGGGATAGCATTTCCTCTAATCCCGATGGTATAGTTATACCGCTATTGGCGGTCGTCAGAGCCCCTTTAGTGGGAACAGGATGCACCACGAGAAGGCGGGGTTGACATTTGTCAAGGAGAGGCTGTGATGTTACGCATCACCTGACCTTACATCCCATATATATATATATCATTGTCAACCATTATCAATCCACTGCTGGACGAAGGTCTCCCCAAGTTTCCTCCACAACGGTCTGTCTTGTGCCAGTCTCCTCCATGTCACTCCCGCATACTTTCGAATTTCATCCACCCATCTTCCATGTGGTCTTCTTCTGGGTCTTTTCCTGTCCCTTGGAATCCAATCTAAAATTTCGGCTGTCCATCGATGGTCTGTCCTTCTGGCAGTATGTCCAGCCCATTGCCATTTCAGGGATTTAACTCTGATCATGATGTCTTCCACTTTTGTCATTTTTCGGATCCACGTGTTCCTCTTCTTATCTTTCCTGGTTACACCAAGCATGCACCTCTCCATGTCGCTTTGAGTTGTCTGCAGCCTTTGTATGTCTCTTTTAGCTAAGGTCCACGTCTCTGCACCATACGTAAGCACTGGAAGGATGCATTGATCAAACACTTTTCTTTTAAGACATAATGGCATATTGCTCTTGAAAATTATGCTGTTTCTTCCAAAAGCTCTCCAGGCAAGTTTTGTACGCCGATTAATTTCTTCATCAATGTGACCCTCACTTGATATCTGCTGTACAAGATAAACGTACGTGTCTGTTATCTCCAGCTTTTCTCCATCAATCGATAAATCTTCATTTCTTGTAAAAGCATTGAACATCACTTTTGTCTTCTAAAAGTCCATTTTTAATCCCACTTCTTTACTCTTGTCAGCAAGTTCCTGCATCATACTCTGTAGCTCTGATGGGGTAGTTGCAAAAATGGCTATGTCATCAGCAAAACGAAGGTGGGTTAGATAATCTCCATTAATCCTTATGCCTTTGTTTTCCCAGTTCAGTGATTGAAAGACATTTTCCCATGTGGCATTAAAGAGCTTCGGAGATATGGTGTCACCTTGTCTCACTCCTTTTCCAATTTTTATGTGTGTTGTATTTTCAAATAGCAGGATCTTTGAACTTGCATTTTCATAGATGTTATTAATAATATTAATGTATGCATCTTCAATACCGCAGGATTTCAGAGCCATTGCAACTGCTGATGGTTTCACCGAATCAAAGGCTTTTTCATAATCGATAAAAGCCATGCACAATGGAAGTTCATATTCCCTCGCTCTTTCAATTAGTTTCTCAGTACGTGGATATGATCTATTGTGCTGTAGCCACTCCTGAATCCAGCTTGTTCTCTCGGTTGAGCCATGTCCAGTGTTACCTTCAAGCGGTGTGAAAGAACTTTAGTGAAGATTTTATAAACCACTGATAGGAGGCTGATAGGTCTGTAGTTCCTGAGATCCTCAATGTCACCTTTTTTATGTAGCAAGATCATTGTAGCGTTGTTCCAATCCTCAGGAATTTTCCCTTCATTAAGGCATCGAGTGAAAATTTGGGCGAGTACTGTTTCGATTTCTCCACTTGCTTCTTGTATGATGTCGACAGTAATTCCATCTTCTCCTGGAGCTTTTCCCCGCTTCATGTTCTTGATTGCATGTGCAACTTCTGCTGGAAGGACTGGAAGAACTCTGTTACCTTTCATGATGCCTGAAGTACATGTATCATCCCTTTCATATAATTTGGAGTAGAAATCTTTCACTCTTGTCAAAATTTCGCCTCTATTTCTTGTTACAGAACCATCTTCTTTTCTCAGTGCCATAATCTGTTTTTTTCTCTTACTGAGATGTCCCTTTGCTATCTTTAGGCTTTGGTTGTTTTCAATTGCTTTCCTCACTAGTTCACAGTTGAATTTCCTTACGTCTTCAGTGATACTTTTTCGTGCTGTCTTGCATAGCTCTATATATTCCACTTTGGAAGTCACATCTTCTTTAGTTGTCCGCATCTCTCTTCTTTTTTGCATCAACATTTTGGTTTTTCCTGATAATTTGTTCACATGCAATTTGTTCTTAGACCCAGCTAATTTTGTTGCTGTTTCCATAAGATATATATATGTAAGGTCAGGTGATGCGTAACATCACAGCCTCTCCTTGACAAATGTCAACCCCGCCTTTTCGTGGTGCATCCTGTTCCCACTAAAGGGGCTCTGACGACCGCCAATAGCGGTATTACTATACCATCGGGATTAGAGGAAATTCTATCCCACACTCACCAACCCGCTTGGCCAGCGTGGTGAGTTATGGCCAAACCCCTCCAAAATGATTCCACAACTTAAATCTTGGCCCTCAGTCTCCGGCAGCTGGAATGTACCTGGCCAAGGCAGCGGCCAGTGCGACATGAAGGCAGAGGGTGCTAAGAATCCCCGGAGGACCGGACTAGGCTGCCATCTGATGCTGACTTTGGCTACGTACAATGGACGCTCCCTATCTTCTGATTCAAGGCTTCTTGAATTGGAAGAGGAACTACAAAGGATCAAGTGGGACATCGTGGGGCTAAGTGAGGTAAGGAGAAAAGGAGAAGATCTCATCGAACTGAAAAGTGGACATCTCTTCTACTATCGTGGGACAGATACTGGCAGAACTAGTGGTGTTGGATTTATAATAAACAAGAAACTGAAGGATAAAGTTGTAGAAGTTGAAAGTTCCTCTGACAGAGCTGCACGACTTGTTATCCAACTCTCGAAAAGATACCAGGCTCAGATTATTCAAACTTATGCACCCACCACAAGTCATCCTGAAGAAGAAATTGAAGAATTTTATGAGGAAATTTGTCATCTAAATAATAAAGGTAAGCAGCACTTGAAAATAATTATGGGAGATTTCAATGCAAAAATAGGGCAACGACAACAGAATGAAACTTCAGTAGGTAAATTCGGTCACGGCAACAGAAACCAGCGTGGAAATACTCTCGTAGAGTTTGCTGAGGCAGAAGGGTTTTTCATCTTGAACTCCTTTTTCAAGAAAAAGCCACACAGGAAATGGACATGGAGACATCCAAATGGGACGACAAGTGAAATTGATCTTATTATGTGTAACAAGAAATTCCTCATAGAAGACTGCAGTGTGCTAAACAAGTTCAACACAGGTAGTGACCATAGATTGGTGAGATGTAAGATGCACCTCAACACTAAACTTGAACGTGGCAAGCTCATAAGACAAACAAAATCTATTGACATAACCAACCTTAAAAAACACCATAATACCTTCAAGTTGGAACTGAAGAACAGGTTCTCTGCTTTAGAAGGCCTAACATCGGAAGAAGTGGACATCTCTGAAGTTAACAGAAAAGTAACCAAAGCTGTTATGGAAACAGCAACAAAATTAGCTGGGTCTAAGAACAAGTTGCATGTAAATAAATTATCAGGAAAAACGAAAATGTTGATGCAGAAAAGAAGAGAGATGAGGACAACTAAAGAAGATGTGACTTCCAAAGTGGAATATATAGAGCTATGCAAGACAGTAAGAAAAAGTATCACTGAAGACGTAAGAAAATTCAACTGTGAACTAGTGAGGAAAGCAATTGAAAACAACTAAAGCCTAAAGATAGCAAAGGGACATCTCAGTAAGGGAAGAAAACAGATTATGGCACTGAGAAAAGAAGATGGTTCTGTAACAAGAAATAGAGGCGAAATTTTGACAAGAGTGAAAGATTTCTACTCCAAATTATATGAAAGGGATGATATATGCACTCCAGACATCATGAAAGATACCAGTACCAGAGTTCCTCCAGTCCTTCCAGCAGAAGTTGCACATGCAATCAAGAACATGAAGCTGGGAAAAGCTCCAGGAGAAGATGGAATTACTGTAGACATAATACAAGAAGCAAGTGGAGAAATCGAAACAGTACTCGCCCAAATTTTCACTCGATGCCTTAATGAAGGAAAGATTCCTGAGGATTGGAACACCGCTACAATGATCCTGCTACATAAGAAAGGTGACATTGAGGATCTCGGAAACTACAGACCTATCAGCCTCCTATCAGTAGTTTATAAAATCTTCACTAAAGTTCTTTCACACCGCTTGAAGGTAACACTGGACATGGCTCAACCGAGAGAACAAGCTGGATTCAGGAGTGGCTACAGCACAATAGATCATATCCACGTGCTGAGAGAACTAATTGAAAGAGCGAGGGAATATGAACTTCCATTGTGCATGGCTTTTATCGATTATGAAAAAGCCTTTGATTCGGTGAAACCATCAGCAGTTACAATGGCTCTGAAAACCTGCGGTATTGAAGATGCATACATTAATATTAATAATAACATCTATGAAAATGCAAGTGCAAAGATTAGGCTGTTTGAAAATACAACACTCGTAAAAATTGAAATGGGAGTGAGACAAGGTGACACCATATCTCCGAAGCTCTTTAATGCCATATTGGAGGGTGTTTTTCAGTCGCTGAGCTGGGAAAACAAGGGGATAAAGATTAATGGAGATTATCTAACCCACCTTCGTTTTGCTGATGACATAGCCATTTTTGCAACTACCCCATCAGAGCTACAGAGTATGATGCAGGAACTTGCTGACAAGGGTAAAGAAGTGGGATTAAAAATGAACTTTTAGAAGACAAAAGTGATGTTCAATGCATTTACAAGAAATGAAGATTTATCGATTGATGGAGAAAAGCTGGAGATAACAGACACGTACGTTTATCTTGGACAGCAGATATCAAGTGAGGGTCACATTGATGAAGAAATTAATCGGCGTACAAAACTTGCCTGGAGAGCTTTTGAAAGAAACAGCATAATTTTCAAGAGCAATATGCCATTATGTCTTAAAAGAAAAGTGTTTGATCAAAGCATCCTTCCAGTGCTTACGTATGGTGCAGAGACGTGGACCTTAACTAAAAGAGACATACAAAGGCTGCAGACAACTCAAAGCGACATGGAGAGGTGCATGCTTGGTGTAACCAGGAGAGATAAGAAGAGGAACTCGTGGATCCGAAAAATGACAAGAGTGGAAGACATCATGATCAGAGTTAAATCCCTGAAATGGCAATGGGCTGGACATACTGCCAGAAGGACAGACCATCGATGGACAGCCGAAATTTTAGATTGGATTCCAAGGGACAGGAAAAGACCCAGAAGAAGACCACATGGGAGATGGGTGGATGAAATTCGAAAGTATGCAGGGGTGACATGGAGGAGACTGGCACAAGACAGACCGTTGTGGAGGAAACTTGGGGAGACCTTCGTCCAGCAGTGGATTGATAATGGTTGACAATGATGATGATGATGATGATGATGATATAAATTGAAAACTGTAGATTTGACGAATATTGCGTAGGGCCCCCTTCCCCACCCGTTCCGAAAACCCTCTACCGTCTAAATTAGAGCACCGTGAGATATTATGCCAAATTTGGTAGTTCTAAATTGAAAACTGCAGATTTTACGAATATTGCGTATTGGGGCCCTCTAGCTTTCCAAAAACCGCTTACGGTCTAAGTTAGAGCACCATGAGGAAGTTTACCAAATTTTTTGTTTCTAAATTGAAAACTGTAGATTTTACGAAAATTTTCTAAGGGGACCCATCGACCCCGGGCTCAGACCACTTCCAAAAACTGTCTACGGTCTAAGTTAGAGCACCATGAGGTATTATACCAAATTTGGTGGTTCTAAACTGAAAACTGTAGATTTTTCCAATATTGCGTATGGGGGCCCTTGACCCCGGGCCCCCAACCTTTCCAAAACCGTCTATGGTCTAAGTTAGAGCACCATGAGATATTATACAAAATTTGGTGGTTCTAAATTGAAAACTGTAGATTTTACGAATATTGCGTATTGGGTTGACGCCGGGCCCCATACCTTTCCAAAAACCGTTTACGATCTAAGTTAGAGCACCATGAGGAAGTACATCAAATTTTGTGGTTCTAAATTGAAAACTGAAGATTTAACGAAAATTTTCTATCGGGGCCCATTGACCCCGGGCTCAGACCACTTCCAAAAACTGTCTGCGGTCTAAATTAGAGCACCATGAGGTAGTATACCAAATTTGGTGGTTTTAAATTGAAAACTGCAGATTTTACGAATATTACGTATTGTGGCCTCTTGACCCCGGGCCCCTTACCTTTCCAAAAACCGTTTACTGTCTAAGTTAGAGCACCATGAGGAAGTATACCAATTTTGGTGGTTCTAAATTGAAAACTGTAGTTTTTACGAATATTGCGTATGGGGGCCCTTGACCCCGGGCTCCCTACCTTTCCAAAACCGTCTATGGTCTAAGTTAGAGCACAATGAGATATTATACCAAATTTGGAAATTCTAAATTGAAATCTGTAGATTTTACGAATATTGCGTATTGGGGCTCCTTGACCCAGGGCCCCCCTACCTTTCAAAGCAAAACCCGTCTACGGTCTAAGTTAGAGCACCATGAGGAAGTATACCAGATTTGGTGGTTCTAAATTGAAAACTGTAGATTTTACGAAATTTTTGTATGAGATGAGAGAATAATTAGTGCCCCCTCTTGAAATATTTTTATAAGTGCCGCATACTAGTCTTCTGCAAAATAAATCAGTGTCTGAAAAAAATTTTCCTACCAAAGATCAAATGTTTAGAAAAATACAAAAGAAAAAAAAATGAAAAGAAAAAGAGCCGTGTAATTAGTGCCCCATCCTGAAATGTTATGGCTCGCAATGTTATGGCTTGCGATGTTTTGTCACCGCGATGTTTTGTGTCCGCGATGTTATGGCTTGCGATGTTTTGTGTCCGCGATGTTATGACTTGCGATGTTTTGTCACTGCGATGTTTTGACCTGCGATGTTATGTCCGCGATGTTATGTCATGCGATGTTTTGACCTGCGATGTTTTGACGTGCTACGCTTATCCAAGTCAGCGGGTAAAAGGGGAACATAAACACGGTCTTTTACGTATTCCCATAAAATAAAGTCACATGGTGTGATGTCTGGAGATCTCGGAGGCCAAGCGTGTAGTGCCAAGTCATAGGGTCCCCTGCGTCTAATCCAACGCTGAGGCAATGTGCCGACGAACTTGGAGGTTCCAATGTGGCGGTGCGCCGTCCTGCTGCAAAATGTAATCTTCAGAGTCATTCTGCAGCTGTGGAAGTAGGCAGTCCTTCAGCATTGCAAGATAGGAGCTGCCCGCAAAAAAGAAAGGGACCTTTCTAACAGAAACCGTGAAAAAAACATTCAATTTTGGTGAATAACGTTCATGTTGTTTCTCCAGTCCCCATAGGCGAACATTGTGGCGCGAAACTTTCCCGCTTACATGAAAGGTTGCTTCATCGCTGAAAATCAACCTTTGTACGACGGTGTCGTCCTCCATGTCCTCTAACAGAGTTGCACAAAAATCTTTTCGTTGTGTTTTGTCACCTCCACGAAGAGCTTGCACCAGTTGCAATCTGTACGGCTTCAGCAGCAAACGTCGTCGTACAACACGCCAAACAGTCGCATGAGGGATGACAAGTTCGCGGCTCGCACGACGAGTAGACTTCCGTAGGCTTCGCTGAAACGCCTCGTGAATTCGTTGCATATTCGTCGCTAAGGTGGTTGGTCGTCCAGGACTCTTTCCCTTACATAAACACCCTGCTTCTTCAAATTGTCGATACCAACGACGAATGTTTTTGCCCACTGGTGGGGCACTGCCGTAACGCCGTTTAAACGCACGCTGCACCGTAATCATGGACATAATCATGCTAAATTCGAACACACAATACCCCTTCTGTTGGCTCGACTCCGTCTTGTTACTCACTTAGCATAGCGGCTGTTTGGACGCTCGTGCTGCCATCTAGTGGTAGTCCTAACAAACTCTGGGCCATGCCCGTAGACATGATACGAGTAGCATTCATCGGTGGTTCGTAGTTGCCGAGATATCCAATTTTCAAATCGGGACATTCTTTATGAAACACCCTGTATATTCCCATTCATGGTAATAAAATAAGACTGAGGAGCTAGAACAGGAAGGATTTCACCATTTTGAAATCAATAATAGGTATCATTTTGTTGGGGAGCAAAAAACGAATTCGTCGAACGCGAATTCATCGAAAACAAATTTATCGAATGAACAATTTACCGAACGACGAGTTTTTCAAACAACAACAACAACAACAAAAAATGAAACGAATTCATCGAAATAGCCACACGACAAATGTCGACACCCAATTTAGGTACCGTATTAAAAATTGAAGTTCCTGGTTTTAGACTTGCTTAAAGGAATAGGGATCAATATGCCTTAGTAAAAGAGCAATATAATACTAGTCTTTGTGTCTAAACCTTATGAATCAGAGCACGACACAAATGAATCAGAGCACGACACAATATATTCATAACATTTACATAATAAATCAAGCTAATAATGCTGCGCTTTTACTTAAGCATCAAATTTTAATAAACAGGCCAGTTTTTATTCCGTCGTGGTCATATTCATAAGGTTTATGTACCATGTCAAGCTAGTATTATTGCGCTTTTACTTAGGCATTAAATATTAATGCCTTGGCCTAGGCCTAGACCTTTTTAGCAGTTTTTATTCCAGCGTGCTCATATTCAAAAAATTTACACGCCAAGCCAAGTTATTATTATTGCGCTTTTACTTAGGTACTAAATATTAATAAAATGGCTTACGCCTAGGCCTTTTTAAAAGTTTCTATTCCATCATGTTCATATTCTTAAGGTTTAGGCATCATGTCAAGTTAGTATTATTGCGCTTTTACTTAGGCATTAAACATTAAAGCCTATGTCTAGGCCTTTTAACAGTTTTTATTTCATCGTGCTGCTCATATTCATTTTTAGACCCTAAGTCAAGTTAGTACTATTGCACTTTTACTTATGCATTAAATATGAATACCCCGGCTAGGCCTAGGCCTTCGTAACAGTTTTTATTTCCATCGGTTAGATATTCGTAAGGTTTAAGTACCGAGTCATTTAACTAATATTGTGCTTTTACTTAAGCAGTAAGTATTATTAAACAGGCCTAGGGCCTAGGCCTTGTTAACAGTTTTTATTTCCATCGTTTTCACATTCGTAAGGTTTAAACACCGATCCATTTAAGTGATATTGCGCTTTTACTTAAGCTGTAAATATTAATAACCAGGCCTTGGGCCCAGGCCTCTTGAACAATTTTTATTCCCTTGTGCTGGTATTCATAAGGTTTGGATACCAAATGAAGTTAGTATTATTGCATGTCTACTTAGGATTTAAATATAAATATCCTGGCTAGGCCTAGGCCTTCCTAACAGTTTTTATTTCCATCGGTTACATATTAGTAAGGTTTAAGTACCGAGTCATTTAACTAATATTGTGCTTTTACTTAAGCAGTAAATATTATTAAACAGGCCTAGGGCCTAGGCCTTGTTAACATTTTTTATTTCCAATTGTTTTCACATTCGTAAGGTTTAAACACCGATCCATTTAAGTGATATTGCGCTTTTACTTAAGCAGTAAATATTAATAAGCAGGCCTTGGGCCTAGGCCTCTTGAACAATTTTTATTCCCTTGTGCTGGTATTCATAAGGTTTGGATACCAAATGAAGTTAGTATTATTGCATGTCTACTTAGGATTTAAATATAAATATCCTGGCTAGGCCTAGGCCTTCCTAACAGTTTTTATTTCCATCGGTTAGATATTCGTAAGGTTTAAGTACCGAGTCATTTAACGAATATTGTGCTTTTACTTAAGCAGTAAATATTATTAAACAGGCCTAGGGCCTAGGCCTTGTTAACAGTTTTTATTTCCATCGTTTTCACATTCGTAAGGTTTAAACACCGATCCATTTAAGTGATATTGCGCTTTTACTTAAGCAGTAAATATTAATAAACAGGCCTTGGGCCTAGGCCTCTTGAACAATTTTTATTCCCTTGTGCTGGTATTCATAAGGTTTGGATACCAAATGAAGTTAGTATTATTGCATGTTTACTTAGGATTTAAATATAAATATCCTGGCTAGGCCTAGGCCTTCCTAACAGTTTTTATTTCCATCGGTTACATATTCGTAAGGTTTAAAGTACCAAGTCGTTTAACTAGTATTATGCTTTTACTTAAGCAGTAAATATTTTTAAACAGGCCTTAGGCCTAGGAATTGTTAACAGCTTTTATTTCCATCATTTTCACATTCGTAAGGTTTAAACACCGATTCATTTAAGTGATATTGCGCTTTTACCTAAGCAGTAAATATTAATAAACAAGCCTTAGGTCTAGGCCTTTTGAACAATGTTTATTCCCTTGTGCTGGTATTCATAAGGTTTGGATACTAAATGAAGTTAGTGTTATTGCATGTCAACTTGGGAATTAAATATTAATCAATAAGCCTTTGCTCCAGGCCTTTTTCACAGATTTTGTTCAGGTGTATGAAATCTTTATTCTTAAGTGCAATATTACTAACTTAAATTGATGCAAATCTTATAAATATGAGCACGGTGGAATATGAACTGTTAAAAAAGCCTGTGCCTAGGACAAGGTATTGAACGCCTCAGTAAAAGCGCAATAATACGAACTTGACTTAGTGCCTAAACCTTATGAATGTGAAACAACTGTTAAAAAGGCCTAGGCAAAAGTATTAATATTTAATGCCTAAGTAAAAGAGCAATAATACACTGGCGTGCAAAAATTAAGGACGAGACGGTTTTTCGAATGTAACGTCGTGCAGAAGTGCTCCACTTCGACTCAAATCATTCCATAAGATCCCCAAGATGTAAGAATATGGGACAAGTGAGCAAAACCGTCCAAACAAGGAACTTAAAGGATACAAAGGCACTTTATTGAAAAGGTAGCTTCGAGCACAACTGGACAGAAGACAGAAACGTCCATGTGACAGGCGGCTGCCAAGAAAAATCCAGTCTTTAGTAGGGGGTATAATCCCCCTTGACTGTGTTGCAGGATTTACAACGTCTGTGTATGCTGAGGACGAGGTTGTCAAGGAGCTGTTGAAGCATCGCGGCCCATTCCTCTTGTAGCACCAATCGCATCTGCGGAATCGTTGCTGGCGGCTGGTGACGTGCTGCCAAGCGTCTCCCGAGAAGGTCCCAAACGTGTTCGATTGAATTTAGATCCGGGGACTTCGCGGGCCAATCCATGCGTTGAATATCTTCACTCTCCAACAGCTCTGCGACAGCCACTGAACGATGAGGTGTAGCGTTGTCGTCCATGAAGAGGAACTCAGGACCCACAGCACCTCTAAACAGACGCACGTGAGGCAGGAGAACCTCGGTATAATAGCGGACACCAGTGACTGAACCTCCTTGGAAGATATGGAGGTCAGTACGGCTACCAAGCATGATACCGCCTCAAACGAGAACTCCACCATTTCCAAACCGGTCCCTTTCGATGATGTTGGAGGTTTTATTGCGTGTTCCCTGCTCTTTCCAGATGTGTATACGTCCAGAATCGCTCGTCAGACTAAATCGACTCTCATCCGTAAAGTGAACTCGACCCCATTGCTGATGTGTCCAATTCTAGTGTTCCTGGAACCACAGAAACCGCCGTCTCCGATGAGCAGGCGTTAATGGCACACACCGTACTGGTCGTCGTGCAAATAGACTACCTTTGTGCAGCCTTCTGGCCACGGTAAAACGTGATAACGGACGTCCAGTTGTCTGTTGCATGTGCCTTGCGATTTCTCCCGCTCTGTGCCATCTGTCTCTTCTTACATGTAGGACAATATGCCGGTCGTCCGCCGCCGTGGTTGCTCGTGGACGACCACTGCTAAACTCTCGGATAGCTGCTCCTGTCGTTTGAAATGCTCTCCAAGCTCGTGAAGCGATGCTGTGAGCAATCCCGAACTCCTCGGCCACACTAGTCACACTTTGACCTTCTTCCAACTTCCCAATGACGTGACCTCGGGTAAAGTCATCCAGATGTCGTCTACTGGATTGCCTGTTGGCCATATCACACGGTGGCAGTAACTCGACGTCGTTCAAAGCGATGTACACCGTGCAATAGCTTTCACCGAACTGCTGAGAGTACACCGCCCGTGTGCTTTATACCCTTCAGACACTCCCCTTCTCCACGTCATGCTGCCTATATGCGCATGCCCTACCGTACCGGACCCTAGTCTATCTCCTGAGTGGTCCTAGTCTATCTCCTGAGTGGTGTTCGTAATATTTAGGCGTCAAGTTAGTATTTCTGTCCGTTCTGCCTTCTCGTTCCGCTGTTATGCTAATTTCTCCTCTTCGTATTTAATTTTTGCACACCAGTGTACTAACTTAACTTGGTGCCTAAACCTTATGAGTATGAGCACGGCGGAATAAAGCTGTTGATATTGCGCATATTCTTAGGCGTATTTAATGCCTAAGAATATGCGCAATAATATTAACTTGACTTTTTGTCTAAACCTTGTTAGTATAAACACGATTGAAAAAAAAACGTTTAAAAGGCCTGAGCCTATGTGTTAATATTTAATGCCTAAGTAAAAGCGCAATAATACTAACTTGACGCCTAAACCTTACGAATGTAAGCACGACGGAATAAAAACTGTTAAAATGACTAAGACCTGTTTGTTAATATTTGATGCTTAAGTAGAAGCGCAGCATGATAAGCTTTATTTATCATGTAAAAGTTTTGAGTATTTTGCATTGTGCTCAGATTCATAAGGTTTAGAACTATTGCCCTTTTACTACAGTGCCTAGAAGAGATAGTGTGACGTGCTCCCTAAGATGTCCCTCACGGTTTTGTGACGAATCATCATGGAATGACAGAGGGCGCTGACATCGTAAGTTACGTTAGAATGCTTCATCGGCTTCATGCTATTCGGCGGTGGGAAGTTCGTTTGCCAAGTTTTTGCCGCCTTACGAAACTTCAAATTTTCAAAAAATAAAGGTTAGTGGAGGGAAATCTTTTTGTCAGTATCTTTCATGGAGGTAGGAATAAGGGGAGAAAGCACTCTCCGTTGGCGCAATGCAATCCAATTGAAGCCAGCGAAACTACAGGCACTGTACTTTTACTAAGGCATTAAATACAGGCTTTGCGCACAGTGAAACAAAGAAATTGCAATTTTTATACGGCTCCTAAAGTGGGTGTCTGCACTTGTCCGTGACCAGTAGTCCTGTGGCCATTTCGATGAATTCGTTTCATTTTTTTATTCATGTGCCGCCGAGGGTGGCCTAGTGATCAGCGTTCGTAACTGCCATGGAGACAACCTCAAGTTCGATCCTGGGCAGGTACGAACGTTCGAACCACTAAATACCCGCCGTTTCTCGGAAGGGCACGTTAAGCCGTCGGACCCCGGGTACTGACCTCCCGGTAATAAATAAGGGCGTCTTCCTCCCCTTTCCAATCGGGCACTCTAGCCCAAATCTCCTAACTTCCTAATTCTAAGGGTTGTTTAAGACCTGGGGTCAAACACTCAAATAATATCTAACGAGAAGAAGTTAAGTCTCAGCGAGACGTAACTAGCGCAGCCGTATCTTCAAGGAAGACATGCAGTGCACAGAAGCCAACATTACAGGCTGATGCCTAAGCAGACTGAGTTGGACTGAGCATGCGCGTTGGTGTTGCATGGGTTTTTTGTTTTGGTTTGCTGACTTTCTTCAATTCTCTCTACTAGCTCTGCGTTTTCTGCTACAGTCGTTTCAGTGATCTGCAATTGTACAAGTGGACTTACAATTTTATTTTGGTAGTCTGTATCAAGCAAGGCATGTCTTTGATGGAAGAAAATGATAAATCTACTAGGTGAGTAATTACTGGTTTTTTTCCCATTCCTTTTTAAGTGTTATTAAAGGAAACATTTTGAATCTTACATTGTTCGATTGTATGCATGTTGACATGGAGGTTAATCATTTTCCCGCCTTTACATAGAATCATTCTCATTATTATGATTTCTTAGGATTCACAGTCATTAAGTAAAGAATGTAACTAAGGTTACAAGCTACATGTAAATTTTAAAGATTCTCCTACCTAACGTGTACGTTTTGTGGGAACCCATTCATGTGCTTCTGAGAATTCCACGAAAACAATTTTTAATACTTCAGGGTAACACGAACAAAACCCATTGAAATTCAAAAATGGCCTCGGCACATTTGACATTTAAGGTATATTGTTAATATGAAATTCATGGCAAGCAACCGGGTATTGGTATAAAGTAGTTATCTATAGGTATTTCTGTGCAAATTGCACATGTGCATGATTACCCCTGATCATGTGCCCATGCTGATACACCTGCAATGCAAAATAATATTTATAATGGTTCCATATAAACCAAACACCCCTAAAATAGGGTTGAATAAAAATTAGGTATAGTATATTTTAGTTAATACTAAAAATGGGAAATTTGTGTCAGCTGTTTAATGAAATAGAACTTCCTCTTCATACCTCCCAAATCAAGCAGGGAACTTTTTCTACTTTAAAGTACTTTTCTACAATCGCCATGCGGGTGTTGTGGTGGGAACTAAGCAAAGTGTAAGAATGTATGTTTAATGTGTACACAACGTATTAAATTTTTTCTTGTTTGTGGTTTTGTTTGTTGCTGCACACAGTTGCACCTGGTAGTACTTCAAAGTATTTGTGTTACATGTGTAACTTATGTGTTATACAATATTTATTTTACCTGTGTATTAGTTCTGTGGCCAATATAGATCAATAGCAGGACAAAATGGTAATACAATATGTATTTTCCCAGGTTCCCAAATCCTTAGACCAAAGCCACAGTCAGAGCTGTGACATGCTATGTTCAGAAATTATGAGTGCCAAATAAATTTTTCAGTAGTTTTATTTATTTGCAAACGCAACATTCAGGGCGGGCAGTTGAAAAAAACGAAAAAACAAATACAAAGTTAACTCTGGTTTGATGACCTTTTTGGCCTTCCTGAGCATAAGAGTAACACAATTTAGGAAAATTCAATTTCTGGACTTAACATTAGTTGACATAATTTCATACCCATTCAGTAATAATAATATAACAAACACCTCTTTCACAAGGTAATAAGATATTGTAATTTCATGTGTAACTTTTTGTTATGCTCACCCCAGAGTTGGAGGTGCAATACTATCCCACACAACTATTTCTTTTAAGACTCCCTCTCGCAATATTTCAGCTGTTAGAAGGGAGTCATCTGAGCGTATGAGTCAGAGGGGCAACACTATTCCACACAACAGCCTCTGATCATTCGTCCGAAAGGGATCCGGGTTTGAATCCCGGTGAGGCATGGATGTTGTGTTTGTCTTACGGCACTGGCTCTCTCTCTTCCCTGGAACCAGTTACCCTAAATTACGGACAGGTAACTGCTTGCTCGCCGTGGTCGTTACACCTGCAATCAAAGAAAGAAAAATATCACACACAACTATTCTTTTAGACTTCCGCAGTATTTCAACTGAACACAGAGTCATCTGAGCATATTAGAGAGTACTACAGACATGCTATGTTTATAATTATAGCTTGAAAGATGAGAGAGATATTCCTTGTCAGTTTACAAAATAAAAATAATAAACTGCCTTATGACACCAAAAAGGAGAAAACTACGTAAGTAAGGTAAATTTGTCAGGAAATCGTAACCTGCCATACAGATTTGTATCCATGGTTCCTATACGACTTATGTTGAATACATACTATGTACAGTAAGCACCTGAAAAAACTTTTTCTCCTGTACCCACGTACAGACAAAGTTACTACTTAGCCTTAAGGGCTGCATGTTACAATTTAAGCATTTTATTTCCCCCTTTTAAGGGTTTCTAGAATTTTCTAAAATACATTTGAATAGCTAGCCACTTAAACAAAAAATTTCCTCTTTAAACAAGGGCTCCTTTGCTACATCACTCAAATGGCAAACATATAACTCTTCCTCTGATCTTACATAACTGACTTAGTGGCTCAACTGGAATGAAACTATTTCAAGTTATTACACTGTTCCAATATCCTCCGACTCACTGGTCAGAAAACATATATATTTTTTATGACGCTTAGCCACTATGAGATATTAATCTTTAGGTAATTTTATGTGCAAACTTCACATGTGCATGATTACCACTGGTCATGTGGTTGGTACACCTTCTGTGGCATTATTAATCTCGTGCGTCACAATTCGGAGAATGCTAATCACTGAACTACAACTACCCCTACTACGGAATAGAGAGGTGACTTACGATTTCAGTTGCAAGTAACTGTATCCACAATTGTTGTTGTTTTTTGTATAGACGTGAATGTGGAATTTGTATCCTCTTAGTGTGGCTTGTCCCTAAGTAAAGTTTGTTCATAATCATGTGTAGTAAGGAAGCACTGCTTACACTACTGCACGTGTGCAGCCTGCTAAGTTCAAATCCTACATTACAGCTTATGCCTACATGTAGAAATTACAATTTTCATTTAATTATTTAAGGTATATGATTCATTAGAGATGTCCAAAATTAAACTGAAATGAAATACTAGAAATAAAAAATGAAATCTTTTCATATTTCAGGAGGAAAAAGAATCCTCATGTGATTTGTGTTAATCTGCAAATCAGAAAACAGATCTCACCCTGACTGCAGGTTTTTCTCTTTTCCCAAAGAGTCAAGTAGGCGAGTCTCTTTTATTTTGCTACTTTCTCAGGATAATGTTTTAATTTTTGGCAAATATTGCACTAGTTATTCTGAAATTATGTTCATTTATCTAAGTTGTAGGTTATTTGGTTATTTGCCTAAAATAGGGCATTGTTAACATTTAGCTGCATGTTTTGCGTAGTTAGTGCAATGCAATATTTAAAAAAAGGTAGCTTGTGTTTAAAAAAATTTAGTTGCTTTACAAACACATGTCAGTTGTCAATGTTTTAATGCAATGTGCAACAAAGTGCTAATGCAATGAAAAAATACGAAAAATACAATTGTGAACTTCATTTGATTGACAAATTCATTCAACCACTTCAGTAAAGACAATAGTCTAGGTTCGTGATTATTTTTTTTTTAACTAAAGGTTTAACGACCACCGTGAGCAACTCAATGGACTATAAGCAGTCGCTCGTAATATTTTCGCTAACAATGGTCAACGGAATGTTTATTTAAATCTTTACACAATGGGAAACGTCTTACCTACGTGAATAAACTGGATTGAATGAATATTAAATTGTATATATACATCACGCAGTCCAACGGCATAACGCAATCAGGTATTCGAGAGTGTTTGCTGTTCCGATGAGAACTTTGATACCAATGCCTGCTAGCGTTGTATCGCGCAGTGGTTTGCTCAGAGAAGACTTTGGACTATCTCAGACCCTCTATGCTACCGCCTTCAACAGCACGCGAGTCTACAGCATGCGATCGAAGTCAACTGCACCCTTCTCCCATACACTTTACATGGTAACTTTGCCTCCCCACAACCCGAACGATTACCCCCAATCTCATTTTTTTCTCTTCGACTGACACATCTACATGGTAAGATCTTTATTTTGATACCACAACCATATCTTTATTACGTTCAGTCGTTCTCTCAAAATAGGACTCACAGTAAAAAAAAACTTATAGAATTAATATATAGATTTTTTTATTGTTCCTGTATTTGTTGCTTTTATTTGACGCATTTTCTTCAAGTGGTTTTGTTGTAGTGTAGCATTTCCTGAGATTTTTTATTTTTGGCCAAACCATCATGACATTAGGTCTGGGTTCATGAAATCTACTTCGGATATCTGCCCCCTCCCCAACAGAATTGGGTTCAGTTTGGCAATTTATAAAGCTATTCAGGTGTGTGAAAGAAAGACAATTTCCTTGTCCCTGGTGTGTTACATTTTTTGCGCATTCGTGGAATGGGTTCTTCAACTTATGCTTCATGTATGCTTTCTGTTGTACTGTACAAGTCAAGTATTGTTACATTTTTTGTTTTAGAAAAAAGTATTGTTGTCGTTTTTTCATATAATTGAAAATGTGAGGTTTTAATCTCTTGTGTTCTTTCAGCTAATACTTCAGTTCTGGCAGGGGTCCTGAGCCTACCAAGTATGAGAGAGGCCAAGATGAAAAAGCTGCAACATGAATCAGAGAATGCCGACATTTTTGAAGATTTGCCAGCTTCTATTTCTGCAGTGAGCAGGAGCCCAGATCCAGCAGTCCCTATGGTTACTCCTGTAGCCCCAAACACTCCTGATATTGTGCATATGCCAAGAAGGCAGTTATTTTCTCAGCATAGAATGATAAAGCCTAAAACGGGAAAAATTAAATCTTTATCTTATAAGCTTTATTATCTTAAGAGAAAATATGCAAAGAAGAACATTAAGTGCAGTATCAAAAGTGTTCTGGAAATAATTCAGCCTCTAGTGTCTCAAAATGTATTCAAATTCATCAAATGTCAAATCTCTGCTGGTAGTGTTTCCCGCTATGGGCGTAGGTGGTCGCTAGATGACAAATTTTTATGTCTTCAGCTGTACCTTGCAAGTCCTAAAGCATATTGCACACTCAAGAGTTTTTTACATTTACCAAGTAAACAAACTCTCTTGAAATGTGTATCAGGTATTGCAATTATTTACCAAGTAAACAAACTCTCTTGAAATGTGTATCAGGTATTTGTGTACAATAGGAAAAAAGATTCTGTAGATGGTTTTGAGGATTATGGTTCCCACATTATTGATACTCCTTGTATTGCAACACACGCGCTTGCTATTATGGTTCGTGGACTTTGCAAAAAGTGGAAACAGGTTGTTGGGTACTTTTTCTCAGCCTATACCACACCAGCAGCAATTCTGAAGGTGTTAGTCCTGGAAGCACTCGGAAAATTGTTTGCTTCCGGGTCAACACCAATCGCAATTGTCTGTGACCAAGGGTCAAACTACCAAAGGTTGTATGGTGTGGAATTTGGTGTTAAGGAGGAGAGACCTTTTTTCATATTTGAAGATCAAAAGATTTTCACATTGGGTGATGTTCTACATTTGATAAAATGTATAAGGAAAATTTTTAGGAGATACAATGTTAAGTTTTCAGGTAACTAAATTGCTTCCTGGGACCATATTGTTGCCTTGTATGAATTTGATTCGAAGCAGAAACACAGAGTTGTTCCTAAATTATCAAGACGAAACATAGAGGTGGATGGGCTAAGTGCCATGAATGTTAAGCTTGCCACTCAAGTGCTAAGCCAGTCAGTGTATCCCACACGATAGGAATTATTTCCCCCATTAGGTACGTATTCGATTTGCTATAATTTGTTGTCAATGTGTCGTGCCTGTGGCCGAGAATTAAGTTGCACACCTAATAATTTGCAGTGTATGTATTGTCTGTACTTATTATTGACAACATGTATACTTTATTTGTATGGGAAAAAGAAGCGCACGTGTCACAAGTGTTTAGTCAGAGTGATGTGTTGGAAAATGCATAATTTGCCTACCAGCAGCTGATTTCTTTTTATTTCACTTTACGATGTTTCTACTATCTGTACTTATAATTGACGCCATGTATACTTCATTAATACGGGAAAAAGAAGTGCATGTGTCACAAGTGTTTAGTCAGAGTAATCATAAAATTATTTCATGGTTTTGCATTACTAGTTGTGTTGAAAAATGCATAATTTAACACCAGGTGATTCTCGAAAAATGTTATTTTGCAGTGTATCTATTATCGATACTTATTGTTGACGCCCTGTATTCTTTATTGCTGTGGAAAATTGCAGCACATGTAACATCTATGATCAATGGAGTAATAAATGTATTTAATAGTAAATATGTATCTGTTTTATTTTAGAAATAATTTAAGAGCATTTTTTTTTTCAATCTTCTTTTCTAGCTTAACCTTTTTTTTACCAATAACTGAAAAATATTCACAAGGTGATCGGAAATGCAAGGTAAGTTATTGCTTCATTTTACTTTGGGATCTAAAACCTAATGGTGTATGTGCAGAATAAATAGAAACTGGGTACCGTATGAAATTGAAATCGCCTGACAGCATTGGAGCCTTAAGCTGTATTTCTGAAGTCTGTTTTAAACCAGTTTTAATAAGTAAAAAGTTGTCTGCAGCTTAAAAAAAAAGCCTTCCCAGAAAAGTGGATTTTTTATTTAAAATCGTTCGGACTGGCGTTTTATGCGTCACTTTATTACAATTTTTGTTTCGTTAAAATATTAAGCTGCGGCTACATTTCGTTTTGCATGTTTACGTGAAGTTCGTGTCATTTTATTTTTTTAGAGTTAGTATGATTTCTAGATTTTCACAAAAATACAATGTTTCTTTGTTTAAAACAACTTCCAGTTCGGATTTTAACCTTTGAGAGAATTTAAAAATTGTAAGCAATTTTATTTTCCCATGACATTAATTTTGAGGCATTTTGGTACCTACGTATTCAATATCAAGACTGAAAAAGTTGGTGCTTAGAGTGCGAATAAAACTGCTAATATTTCGTTAAAATAATATTAATTGCCATTGTATATATTTGTTTCACCAAAAGAAGGGACAGGAGGGATACTCAGAAAAAAAAAAAAAAAAAAAACTGCTTTAGTCTCATACCCAAGGAAACGATCACCGATCAAAGCTTCGTTTCCGTTCTGTCAAAGAATAGGCTTCGCGTCCCGTCGTCCCCTCCGCTTTTTGCGCCTGAATATTAACTTTCCCGCAGAGCATGTCTTCCTTGATAGTGCGGTGGCGCTGCTGTCGTACATTATCTCTACGATAAGCTGACCAGTTCTCGAATTTAGTTTACTGTCCCCAAAACCGTCTGAAGCCTTTGGGGACTCAAATTGTCCTCAAATTTTAATGTTTGTCCCCAAATGTCCTCGAAATTACACTTCCTCATTACCCCTTTAGATTTTCAATGGAAAATGATCTTAAAAGTAGTTTCAATTGTACTAATTTCCCAACATGCTTCTTGTGAAAACAAAGTTTAACTTTTTTTTTTTTCTGGGTTTAACGACCACTACGAGCAACTCGAAGGACTATAAGCAGTCACCTATCTCTAATTTGGAGACATTCCTTCTAGGGAAGGGAGATACCAAGAGCTGCAAGACAAACACACCATCCGTGCCTCATTCTGGACTGGAATCCGCACCAACTTGTACGAATGGTCAGTAACCAGCACTAGGTCAATGCGCCACTGGCGCGGTCAAATTTCGACTGTACTTGTTCGGAGTTTCTCCAAAAACTTTGGCAAAATGAAAAATTCGTCATGCAATTACTATGGTGTGCAGCCTAATTTTAATTCAGCGCATGTACCTAAGGTAAAGCATTTCACTTTTGCTAATGTGTTCTCGCCATCATAGTTCTGCTTTGTCAATACAAATTACCAACATTCTACAAAATATATCCTTTTAAGACACAGATTTTAATGTGTAATATCACACTTATTGAAGCAATGCAGTTTTGTGACCAAAAGATTTGCATATTTATTTTGAGTACATATGTGTCCCCAAATGAACTACCGATTTGGGGACGGCACGCCCTTTTGTCCTCAAATCGGTGTCCGGATATCTGGTCACCTTACTCTACGAGAGCTGACCTTCTACACGCCAAGCGTTTATATTCTTTGAAACACTCTCTTCCTAAAATCGTCTAAATATGTTCTATGAACTTTTTTTTGTATTCGAAAAAGGACTCTTCCTTTAAGATGCTCGCCTGCATCTAAGTCACGGCCCACTGTAAAAAGGAGGCCGTGATACGAACGGTTGTTATGTGACCTAAAGTCACGAGACCGAAGCCTCTCTCTAGATCAAACATGTGAAATGTGAAAGTACAACTCTGACTTCTATATGTAGGAATTACATATTATACTTAAAATTTCTGAACAATATACTTAAAATGCCATATAACATGTTTAAAATGAAATACAGGTCTTTGAAAATAATTAAGATAATTTATTTTATCCATTTAAATTCTAATTTATCTAAAAATGAGAGCCAAAGTTAACTCGCTGCGTTGTTTTTACTGTTCAGGAACAGAGGGCTTCCTTGAGATAAAATTTGCGAAATTCGTTCCGACATTCTCGCAGAGACATAGGGTTTTCTTATAATGCAGAGCAATCTTCTGAGCCATCTCACTTCAAATCAGGACAACGAGATTTACCTCCGATTTAAACAATTTTTTTTTTACAGAAGTATTTGTAATATATGATGGTCGGAAAGTTTAACTTTCTATTCCTGAGATTTCAGTAGATATGAAGTTTCGAAATTGCGTTGCACGGATCAAGATATTTTAATATGGGAATAGTTTTGGCTGGGTAGCGGGGGAGGGGGGGGACTCCAAATTTAATTGTTTTGTTTTCTTTTGTATGAAATGACAGTTTTTCTGGACTGATCATAAGTTGCCTCAACGAGAGTTCGCCAAATCTATGTCACTTTGGAATTTCCTAAGTTGTCTTATGAGTCAGATATTTTTCCACCTTTTTTTTTTTTTTCTTTTGTGGCTAACCTTTTGATTATCAGCAAAAAAGTAAGTCCCTTTATCGGGACAGAGACAAGTAATGAAGAATTACTTCTTAAATTCGACATTTTATTTCTGGAAAACGAATTTTAGTTTCATTTCAGAATTGCTACTTGTTAGCTTTCAAACAGGAAACTGCCTGAACTGTGCAGAAATTATCATAGATCATAGATCATATGTAGAGAATTTTAGGAAGGGAGTGTCTGACCCCAGGTCTTAAACAAACCTTAGAAATAGGAAGCTAGGAGATTTGGGTTAGAGTGACCGATAGGAAAGTCACACGGAAGCGAGGTAGAAGACGACCTTATTTACTACCGGATCCGACTGCTTAACGTGCTCATACAATGCTATAGTAGATCAGATCAGATCATATGTAGAGGATTTTACGAAGGGAGTGTCTGACCCCAGGTCTTAAACAACCCTTAGAAATAGGAAGCTAGGAGATTTGGGCTCGAGTGCCCGATAGGAAAGTGACACGGAAGCGAGGTAGAAGACGCCCTTATTTACTACAGGGTCCGACTGCTTAACGTGCTCATACAATGCTATAGTAGATCAGATCAGATCATATGTAGAGGATTTTAGGAAGGGAGTGTCTGACCCCAGATCTTAAACAACCCTTAGAAATAGGAAGCTAGGAGATTTGGGCTAGAGTGCCCGATAGGAAAGTGACACGGAAGCGAGGTAGAAGACGCCCTTATTTACTACCGGGGTCCGACGGCTTAACGTGCTCATACAATGCTATAGTAGATCAGATCAGATCATATGTAGAGGATTTTAGGAAGGAGTGTCTGACCCAAGGTCTTAAACAACCCTTAGAAATAGGAAGCTAGGAGATTTGGGCCAGAGTACCCGATAGGAAAGTGACACGGAAGCGAGGTAGAAGACGCCCTTATTTACTACCGGGGTCCGACGGCTTAACGTGCTCATACAATGCTATAGTAGATCAGATCAGATCATATGTAGAGGATTTTAGGAAGGGAGTGTCTGACCCAAGGTCTTAAACAACCCTTAGAAATAGGAAGCTAGGAGATTTGTGCTAGAGTGCCCGATAGGAAAGTGACACAGAAGCGAGGTATAGAAGACGACCTTATTTACTACCGGGGTCCGACGGCTTAACGTGCTCATACAATGCTATAGTAGATCAGATCAGATCATATGTAGAGGATTTTAGGAAGGGAGTGTCTGACCCCAGGTCTTAAACAACCCTTAGAAATAGGAAGCTAGGAGATTTGGGCCAGAGTACCCGATAGGAAAGTGACACGGTTGGTTGGTTGGTTGTTGGATTTTATTGGCGCAAGGGCCAGGTTTGGCCAAAGAGCGCCAGACAAAGAACGATCAGCCACAGATTTTTAAAAACGTGGAAAATGATGAAGAACAGACAGGCTTGGTAAAAGTTGAAAAAGAGTATGAAGAAAGCAGTGAAGAAAAGGTAGTTAATGATGTTTATTAAAAGTAACATATTTACTAATGGAAAAGGACGAACCGTCACTCTCCTCCCCCCACACTCCTCTGCAATGCTGGCAGAGGGCGGGGACGAACTGTCACTCTCCTCCCCCCATGTTCCTCTGCAATGCTGGTAGAGGCTGGGGACGAACTGTCACTCTCCTCCCCCCGTGTTCTTCTATAATGTTGGGTGAGGGTGGGGACCTCGCTGAGGCCGAGACAGTTTGGATGGACACCGCACACCTTTGCGGATTGAGGGCCGGGTCTTCCGCACGTGCAGGCTGTCTGCTGGGAACCGGAAGAGGCGGGCGTCTTCAAAAGAGAAGGCGAAGACGCAGCTGGTCGAATAAGCTGGAGCTCGGTGAAATCCACCTGTGTCGCTTGTTCAGCTGTAGATCGCTTGGCAAGTGCGGCGAGAGCTACAGGGCGCGGAACAAAAGGCTGCACGGGTTGTGGCTGAGACTTAACAACTGCGGCAAAAGTACGCTGTCGGGTGGTGGGAATACCCAACTTGGCCTTGGCAGCAGGGTACGAGAGGCCCTCCAGGGTCTTGAGGCGCTGGATCGCCTTCTCGTCGTTCCACTTCGAACAGGACCTGGCATAAGCAGCGTGGGAGTCACCACAGTTTACACAGCAGGGCTCTGAAGTGCATCCAGTCCCTTCGTGGTCGCGGGAACCACAATTGGCGCACCTCGCAACACTGTTACAGGACCGCTGGGAATGTCCATACCTCTGGCACTTAAAACAGCGTAGAGGATTTGGTATATAAGGACGAACTGCACATAACAAGTAACCAGCCTTTATTTCAGTAGGTACCTTCGGGCTGTTAAAAGTCAAAATAACATTTCGTGATTTGATCAGCGCGCCATCGCGCCTGAAAGTCATGCGTCGGGCAGCTATGACACCCTGATCAGCAAGTTCACACACAAGTTCATCTTCATCGCAGACCAACAAGTCGGGCTCAGAAATGACTCCCTTGGAGGTGTTGAGATACGGATGTGCCGTCACTTGAACTGGAATATCCTGAAGTCTGGTCAACTGCAGAAGAGATTTGCTCTGAGAGAGAGTGCAAGTTTCCACAAGCAGGTCACCAGAGCGTAGCTTCTTCACTGACTTCAAAGAGCCAGCAACACCCGCAAGTGCCTTCGAGATGAAAAAAGGAGACTTTGAGGAAAGTTTCAACATCTGGTCAGTAGAAGAAATGACGAGAAAAGTAGCTTGAGGTATCGAATCTGCAAGTGTAATGCGACGTTTCTGAGCTGACGGCTCAACACCTGGATCTAAAGATACGTCGCGGTGATGTCGTTTTTCAACGAAAGTTCTCTTCAGTGTGTTATGTGTGGGAGGTGGTTGAGGCAAATTTGGCCCCTGATCAATCACCATATCCTGTTGATTTTTAAATTTTGAGGAGGGTTTATGTTTCCCCATGGGAGTAAGAAAAATTCATCAGCAACGTACTCCGCCCACAATCGAGCCCAACAGGGGAGAACTGGAGGTCCGCAAGCCAAACACATGACGCAAGACACAGTTCTAGAGCTTAGTTGCAAATATAGTCCGTTGGCTGTGATCACACGCACTCGGCGGACACTTCGGCCTCCGGGTACCGTCATGCCAACGCCTTTGGCATGATCCCACAGCCCTCGGGCTCACCCTGCCGTGCCATACGACAAAAGCCGCTAAAGCCCTGTACACAACTTGGTACAAGACTTCTGACTAGAGGTGGGTTAGTCTCTAGCCTCCCGTTTACAGCGAAGCCGGGGTCGAAGAGGAGTGTTGGTACACAGGAGGCACTTAACCGGTCTCCTGCGACCTCAGCCGCCAGACATCCCATTTCCGCCTCACGGGTCTCCGCACGCGGCAAACATGCAGGTAGGTCTAGCACCCAAACCAGCTAAAAAAAAAAAAAAAAAAAAAAAAAAAAAAAAAAAAAAAAAAAATCCTGGCAGGGAACCTAAACGGAATCTCAGCAACCTACGAACTGAGCGGTTAATATAAATCAGTTAGTGGTGGAGGGTAACAAAACCACAAGACCGGGGTGTTAGTACATAACGTGGTAGCGATTAGGTAGAGAATACAACACGGGCAACTAGCCAGTGGAGAAAATAAATAAAAACGAAAAAGCGAGACACAAGACCAGCTCGGGAACGTGGGGACGCGACTCCCCAACAGCTGGATGAACAGCCGTCCCTGCAAACACCAACAGCACCAAAATAAGAAAAAACAAGCTGTGGCATGACATCAGATGTTGACCAGTCACAAGGTCAGCTCGGGCCGTGGGGGCGCTGCTCCCCAAATAACTGGAAAACCAGTTATCCCCGTGCGGGGAAAAGTGACACGGAAGCGAGGTAGAAGACGTCCTTATTTACTACCGGGGTCCGACGGCTTAACGTGCTCATACAATGCTATAGTAGATCAGATCAGATCATATGTAGAGGATTTTAGGAAGGGAGTGTCTGACCCAAGGTCTTAAAACAACCCTTAGAAATAGGAAGCTAGGAGATTTGGGCTAGAGTACCCGATAGGAAAGTGACACAGAAGCGAGGTAGAAGACGCCCTTATTTACTACCGGGGTCCGACGGCTTAACGTGCTCATACAATGCTATAGTAGATCAGATCAGATCATATGTAGAGGATTTTAGGAAGGGAGTGTCTGACCCCAGGTCTTAAACAACCCTTAGAAATAGGAAGCTAGGAGATTTGGGCTAGAGTGCCCGATAGGAAAGTGACACGGAAGCGAGGTATAGAAGACGTCCTTATTTACTACCGGGGTCCGACGGCTTAACGTGCTCATACAATGCTATAGTAGATCAGATCAGATCATATGTAGAGGATTTTAGGAAGGGAGTGTCTGACCCAAGGTCTTAAACAACCCTTAGAAATAGGAAGCTAGGAGATTTGTGCTAGAGTGCCCGATAGGAAAGTGACACGGAAGCGAGGTATAGAAGACGACCTTATTTACTACCGGGGTCCGACGGCTTAACGTGCTCATACAATGCTATAGTAGATCAGATCAGATCATATGTAGAGGATTTTAGGAAGGGAGTGTCTGACCCTCAGGTCTTAAACAACCCTTAGAAATAGGAAGCTAGGAGATTTGGGCCAGAGTACCCGATAGGAAAGTGACACAGAAGCGAGGTATAGAAGACGTCCTTATTTACTACCGGGGTCCGACGGCTTAACGTGCTCATACAATGCTATAGTAGATCACATCAGATCATATGTAGAGGATTTTAGGAAGGGAGTGTCTGACCCCAGGTCTTAAACAACCCTTAGAAATAGGAAGCTAGGAGATTTGTGCTAGAGTGCCCGATAGGAAAGTGACACAGAAGCGAGGTATAGAAGACGACCTTATTTACTACCGGGGTCCGACGGCTTAACGTGCTCATACAATGCTATAGTAGATCAGATCAGATCATATGTAGAGGATTTTAGGAAGGGAGTGTCTGACCCCAGGTCTTAAACAACCCTTAGAAATAGGAAGCTAGGAGATTTGTGCTAGAGTGCCCGATAGGAAAGTGACACAGAAGCGAGGTATAGAAGACGACCTTATTTACTACCGGGGTCCGACGGCTTAACGTGCTCATACAATGCTATAGTAGATCAGATCAGATCATATGTAGAGGATTTTAGGAAGGGAGTGTCTGACCCCAGGTCTTAAACAACCCTTAGAAATAGGAAACTAGGAGATTTGGGCTAGAGTGCCCGATAGGAAAGTGACACAGAAGCGAGGTATAGAAGACGACCTTATTTACTACCGGGGTCCGACGGCTTAACGTGCTCATACAATGCTATAGTAGATCAGATCAGATCATATGTAGAGGATTTTAGGAAGGGAGTGTCTGACCCAAGGTCTTAAACAACCCTTAGAAATAGGAAGCTAGGAGATTTGTGCTAGAGTGCCCGATAGGAAAGTGACACAGAAGCGAGGTATAGAAGACGACCTTATTTACTACCGGGGTCCGACGGCTTAACGTGCTCATACAATGCTATAGTAGATCAGATCAGATCATATGTAGAGGATTTTAGGAAGGGAGTGTCTGACCCCAGGTCTTAAAACAACCCTTAGAAATCGGAAGCTAGGAGATTTGGGCCAGAGTACCTGATAGGAAAGTGACACGGAAGCGAGGTATAGAAGACGTCCTTATTTACTACCGGGGTCCGACGGCTTAACGTGCTCATACAATGCTATAGTAGATCAGATCAGATCATATGTAGAGGATTTTAGGAAGGGAGTGTCTGGACCCCAGGTCTTAAACAACCCTTAGAAATAGGAAGCTAGGAGATTTGGGCCAGAGTACCTGATAGGAAAGTGACACGGAAGCGAGGTAGAAGACGTCCTTATTTACTACCGGGGTCCGACGGCTTAACGTGCTCATACAATGCTATAGTAGATCAGATCAGATCATATGTAGAGGATTTTAGGAAGGGAGTGTCTGACCCAAGGTCTTAAACAACCCTTAGAAATAGGAAGCTAGGAGATTTGGGCCAGAGTACCCGATAGGAAAGTGACACGGAAGCGAGGTAGAAGACGCCCTTATTTACTACCGGGGTCCGACGGCTTAACGTGCTCATACAATGCTATAGTAGATCAGATCAGATCATATGTAGAGGATTTTAGGAAGGGGAGTGTCTGACCCAAGGTCTTAAACAACCCTTAGAAATAGGAAGCTAGGAGATTTGTGCTAGAGTGCCCGATAGGAAAGTGACACAGAAGCGAGGTATAGAAGACGACCTTATTTACTACCGGGGTCCGACGGCTTAACGTGCTCATACAATGCTATAGTAGATCAGATCAGATCATATGTAGAGGATTTTAGGAAGGGAGTGTCTGACCCCAGGTCTTAAACAACCCTTAGAAATAGGAAGCTAGGAGATTTGGGCCAGAGTACCCGATAGGAAAGTGACACGGAAGCGAGGTAGAAGACGTCCTTATTTACTACCGGGGTCCGACGGCTTAACGTGCTCATACAATGCTATAGTAGATCAGATCAGATCATATGTAGAGGATTTTAGGAAGGGAGTGTCTGACCCAAGGTCTTAAACAACCCTTAGAAATAGGAAGCTAGGAGATTTGGGCCAGAGTACCCGATAGGAAAGTGACACGGAAGCGAGGTAGAAGACGTCCTTATTTACTACCGGGGTCCGACGGCTTAACGTGCTCATACAATGCTATAGTAGATCAGATCAGATCATATGTAGAGGATTTTAGGAAGGGAGTGTCTGACCCAAGGTCTTAAACAACCCTTAGAAATAGGAAGCTAGGAGATTTGGGCCAGAGTACCCGATAGGAAAGTGACACGGAAGCGAGGTAGAAAACGCCCTTATTTACTACCGGGGTCCGACGGCTTAACGTGCTCATACAATGCTATAGTAGATCAGATCAGATCATATGTAGAGGATTTTAGGAAGGGAGTGTCTGACCCCAGGTCTTAAAAACAACCCTTAGAAATAGGAAGCTAGGGAGATTTGGGCTAGAGTGCCCGATAGGAAAGTGACACGGAAGCGAGGTAGAAAACGCCCTTATTTACTACCGGGGTCCGACGGCTTAACGTGCTCATACAATGCTATAGTAGATCAGATCAGATCATATGTAGAGGATTTTAGGAAGGAGTGTCTGACCCCAGGTCTTAAACAACCCTTAGAAATAGGAAGCTAGGAGATTTGGGCCAGAGTACCCGATAGGAAAGTGACACGGAAGCGAGGTAGAAAACGCCCTTATTTACTACCGGGGTCCGACGGCTTAACGTGCTCATACAATGCTATAGTAGATCAGATCAGATCATATGTAGAGGATTTTAGGAAGGGAGTGTCTGACCCCAGGTCTTAAACAACCCTTAGAAATAGGAAGCTAGGAGATTTGGGCTAGAGTGCCCGATAGGAAAGTGACACGGAAGCGAGGTAGAAGACGCCCTTATTTACTACCGGGGTCCGACGGCTTAACGTGCTCATACAATGCTATAGTAGATCAGATCAGATCATATGTAGAGGATTTTAGGAAGGAGTGTCTGACCCAAGGTCTTAAAACAACCCTTAGAAATAGGAAGCTAGGAGATTTGGGCCAGAGTACCCGATAGGAAAGTGACACGGAAGCTTGAGGTAGAAAACGCCCTTATTTACTTCCGGGGTCCGACGGCTTAACGTGCTCATACAATGCTATAGTAGATCAGATCAGATCATATGTAGAGGATTTTAGGAAGGGAGTGTCTGACCCCAGGTCTTAAACAACCCTTAGAAATAGGAAGCTAGGAGATTTGGGCTAGAGTGCCCGATAGGAAAGTGACACGGAAGCGAGGTAGAAAACGCCCTTATTTACTACCGGGGTCCGACGGCTTAACGTGCTCATACAATGCTATAGTAGATCAGATCAGATCATATGTAGAGGATTTTAGGAAGGGAGTGTCTGACCCCAGGTCTTAAACAACCCTTAGAAATAGGAAGCTAGGAGATTTGGGCCAGAGTACCCTGATAGGAAAGTGACACGGAAGCGAGGTAGAAGACGCCCTTATTTACTACCGGGGTCCGACGGCTTAACGTGCTCATACAATGCTATAGTAGATCAGATCAGATCATATGTAGAGGATTTTAGGAAGGGAGTGTCTGACCCAAGGTCTTAAACAACCCTTAGAAATAGGAAGCTAGGAGATTTGTGCTAGAGTGCCCGATAGGAAAGTGACACAGAAGCGAGGTATAGAAGACGCCCTTATTTACTACCGGGGTCCGACGGCTTAACGTGCTCATACAATGCTATAGTAGATCAGATCAGATCATATGTAGAGGATTTTAGGAAGGAGTGTCTGACTCCAGGTCTTAAACAACCCTTAGAAATAGGAAGCTAGGAGATTTGGGCTAGAGTGCCCGATAGGAAAGTGACACGGAAGCGAGGTAGAAGACGCCCTTATTTACTACAGGGGTCCGACGGCTTAACGTGCTCATACAATGCTATAGTAGATCAGATCAGATCATATGTAGAGGATTTTAGGAAGGGAGTGTCTGACCCCAGGTCTTAAACAACCCTTAGAAATAGGAAGCTAGGAGATTTGGGCCAGAGTACCCGATAGGAAAGTGACACGGAAGCGAGGTAGAAGACGCCCTTATTTACTACCGGGGTCCGACGGCTTAACGTGCTCATACAATGCTAAAGTAGATCAGATCAGATCATATGTAGAGGATTTTAGGAAGGGAGTGTCTGACCCCAGGTCTTAAACAACCCTTAGAAATAGGAAGCTAGGAGATTTGGGCCAGAGTACCCGATAGGAAAGTGACACAGAAGCGAGGTATAGAAGACGCCCTTATTTACTACCGGGGTCCGACGGCTTAACGTGCTCATACAATGCTATAGTAGATCAGATCAGATCATATGTAGAGGATTTTAGGAAGGGAGTGTCTGACTCCAGGTCTTAAACAACCCTTAGAAATAGGAAGCTAGGAGATTTGGGTTAGAGTGTCCGATAGGAAAGTGACACAGAAGCGAGGTAGAACACGCCCTTATTTACTACCGGGGTCCGACGGCTTAACGTGCTCATACAATGCTAAAGTAGATCAGATCAGATCATATGTAGAGGATTTTAGGAAGGGAGTGTCTGACCCCAGGTCTTAAACAACCCTTAGAAATAGGAAGCTAGGAGATTTGGGCCAGAGTACCCGATAGGAAAGTGACACGGAAGCGAGGTAGAAGACGCCCTTATTTACTACCGGGGTCCGACGGCTTAACGTGCTCATACAATGCTAAAGTAGATCAGATCAGATCATATGTAGAGGATTTTAGGAAGGGAGTGTCTGACCCCAGGTCTTAAACAACCCTTAGAAATAGGAAGCTAGGGAGATTTGGGCCAGAGTACCGGATAGGAAAGTGACACGGAAGCGAGGTAGAAGACGCCCTTATTTACTACCGGGGTCCGACGGCTTAACGTGCTCATACAATGCTATAGTAGATCAGATCAGATCATATGTAGATGATTTTAGGAAGGGAGTGTCTGACCCCAGGTCTTAAACAACCTTTAGAAATAGGAAACTAGGAGATTTGGGCTAGAGTGCCCGATAGGAAAGTGACACGGAAGCGAGGTAGAAGACGCCCTTATTTACTACCGGGGTCCGACGGCTTAACGTGCTCATACAATGCTATAGTAGATCAGATCAGATCATATGTAGAGGATTTTAGGAAGGGTGTGTCAGACCCCAGGTCTTAAACAACCCTTAGAAATAGGAAGCTAGGAGATTTGGGCCAGAGTACCCGATAGGAAAGTGACACGGAAGCGAGGTAGAAGACGCCCTTATTTACTACCGGGGTCCGACGGCTTAACGTGCTCATACAATGCTATAGTAGATCAGATCAGATCATATGTAGAGGATTTCAGGAAGGGAGTGTCTGACCCAAGGTCTTAAACAACCCTTAGAAATAGGAAGCTAGGAGATTTGTGCTAGAGTGCCCGATAGGAAAGTGACACAGAAGCGAGGTATAGAAGACGCCCTTATTTACTACCGGGGTCCGACGGCTTAACGTGCTCATACAATGCTATAGTAGATCAGATCAGATCATATGTAGAGGATTTTAGGAAGGGAGTGTCTGACTCCAGGTCTTAAACAACCCTTAGAAATAGGAAGCTAGGAGATTTGGGCTAGAGTGCCCGATAGGAAAGTGACACGGAAGCGAGGTAGAAGACGCCCTTATTTACTACAGGGGTCCGACGGCTTAACGTGCTCATACAATGCTATAGTAGATCAGATCAGATCATATGTAGAGGATTTTAGGAAGGGAGTGTCTGACCCCAGGTCTTAAACAACCCTTAGAAATAGGAAGCTAGGAGATTTGGGCCAGAGTACCCGATAGGAAAGTGACACGGAAGCGAGGTAGAAGACGCCCTTATTTACTACCGGGGTCCGACGGCTTAACGTGCTCATACAATGCTAAAGTAGATCAGATCAGATCATATGTAGAGGATTTTAGGAAGGGAGTGTCTGACCCCAGGTCTTAAACAACCCTTAGAAATAGGAAGCTAGGAGATTTGGGCCAGAGTACCCGATAGGAAAGTGACACGGAAGCGAGGTAGAAGACGCCCTTATTTACTACCGGGGTCCGACGGCTTAACGTGCTCATACAATGCTATAGTAGATCAGATCAGATCATATGTAGATGATTTTAGGAAGGGAGTGTCTGACCCCAGGTCTTAAACAACCTTTAGAAATAGGAAACTAGGAGATTTGGGCTAGAGTGCCCGATAGGAAAGTGACACGGAAGCGAGGTAGAAGACGCCCTTATTTACTACCGGGTCCGACGGCTTAACGTGCTCATACAATGCTATAGTAGATCAGATCAGATCATATGTAGAGGATTTTAGGAAGGGAGTGTCTGACCCCAGGTCTTAAACAACCCTTAGAAATAGGAAGCTAGGAGATTTGGGCTAGAGTACCCGATAGGAAAGTGACACGGAAGCGAGGTAGAAGACGCCCTTATTTACTACCGGGGTCCGACGGCTTAACGTGCTCATACAATGCTATAGTAGATCAGATCAGATCATATGTACAGGATTTTAGGAAGGGAGTGTCTGACCCAAGGTCTTAAACAACCCTTAGAAATAGGAAGCTAGGAGATTTGTGCTAGAGTGCCCGATAGGAAAGTGACACAGAAGCGAGGTATAGAAGACGCCCTTATTTACTACCGGGGTCCGACGGCTTAACGTGCTCATACAATGCTATAGTAGATCAGATCAGATCATATGTAGAGGATTTTAGGAAGGGAGTGTCTGACTCCAGGTCTTAAACAACCCTTAGAAATAGGAAGCTAGGAGATTTGGGCTAGAGTGCCCGATAGGAAAGTGACACGGAAGCGAGGTAGAAGACGCCCTTATTTACTACAGGGGTCCGACGGCTTAACGTGCTCATACAATGCTATAGTAGATCAGATCAGATCATATGTAGAGGATTTTAGGAAGGAGTGTCTGACCCCAGGTCTTAAACAACCCTTAGAAATAGGAAGCTAGGAGATTTGGGCCAGAGTACCCGATAGGAAAGTGACACGGAAGCGAGGTAGAAGACGCCCTTATTTACTACCGGGGTCCGACGGCTTAACGTGCTCATACAATGCTAAAGTAGATCAGATCAGATCATATGTAGAGGATTTTAGGAAGGGAGTGTCTGACCCCAGGTCTTAAACAACCCTTAGAAATAGGAAGCTAGGAGATTTGGGCTAGAGTGCCCGATAGGAAAGTGACACGGAAGCGAGGTAGAAGACGCCCTTATTTACTACCGGGGTCCGACGGCTTAACGTGCTCATACAATGCTATAGTAGATCAGATCAGATCATATGTAGAGGATTTTAGGAAGGGAGTGTCTGACCCCAGGTCTTAAACAACCCTTAGAAATAGGAAGCTAGGAGATTTGGGCTAGAGTGCCCGATAGGAAAGTGACACGGAAGCGAGGTAGAAGACGCCCTTATTTACTACCGGGGTCCGACGGCTTAACGTGCTCATACAATGCTATAGTAGATCAGATCAGATCATATGTAGAGGATTTTAGGAAGGGAGTGTCTGACCCCAGGTCTTAAACAACCCTTAGAAATAGGAAGCTAGGAGATTTGGGCTAGAGTGCCCGATAGGAAAGTGACACGGAAGCGAGGTAGAAGACGCCCTTATTTACTACCGGGGTCCGACGGCTTAACGTGCTCATACAATGCTATAGTAGATCAGATCAGATCATATGTAGAGGATTTTAGGAAGGGAGTGTCTGACCCCAAGGTCTTAAACAACCCTTAGAAATAGGAAGCTAGGAGATTTGGGCTAGAGTGCCCGATAGGAAAGTGACACGGAAGCGAGGTAGAAGACGCCCTTATTTACTACCGGGGTCCGACGGCTTAACGTGCTCATACAATGCTATAGTAGATCAGATCAGATCATATGTAGAGGATTTTAGGAAGGGAGTGTCTGACCCCAGGTCTTAAACAACCCTTAGAAATAGGAAGCTAGGAGATTTGGGCTAGAGTGCCCGATAGGAAAGTGACACGGAAGCGAGGTAGAAGACGCCCTTATTTACTACCGGGGTCCGACGGCTTAACGTGCTCATACAATGCTATAGTAGATCAGATCAGATCATATGTAGAGGATTTTAGGAAGGGAGTGTCTGACCCCAGGTCTTAAACAACCCTTAGAAATAGGAAGCTAGGAGATTTGGGCTAGAGTGCCCGATAGGAAAGTGACACGGAAGCGAGGTAGAAGACGCCCTTATTTACTACCGGGGTCCGACGGCTTAACGTGCTCATACAATGCTATAGTAGATCAGATCAGATCATATGTAGAGGATTTTAGGAAGGGAGTGTCTGACCCCAGGTCTTAAACAACCCTTAGAAATAGGAAGCTAGGAGATTTGGGCTAGAGTGCCCGATAGGAAAGTGACACGGAAGCGAGGTAGAAGACGCCCTTATTTACTACCGGGGTCCGACGGCTTAACGTGCTCATACAATGCTATAGTAGATCAGATCAGATCATATGTAGAGGATTTTAGGAAGGGAGTGTCTGACCCCAGGTCTTAAACAACCCTTAGAAATAGGAAGCTAGGAGATTTGGGCTAGAGTGCCCGATAGGAAAGTGACACGGAAGCGAGGTAGAAGACGCCCTTATTTACTACCGGGGTCCGACGGCTTAACGTGCTCATACAATGCTATAGTAGATCAGATCAGATCATATGTAGAGGATTTTAGGAAGGGAGTGTCTGACCCCAGGTCTTAAACAACCCTTAGAAATAGGAAGCTAGGAGATTTGGGCTAGAGTGCCCGATAGGAAAGTGACACGGAAGCGAGGTAGAAGACGCCCTTATTTACTACCGGGGTCCGACGGCTTAACGTGCTCATACAATGCTATAGTAGATCAGATCAGATCATATGTAGAGGATTTTAGGAAGGGAGTGTCTGACCCCAGGTCTTAAACAACCCTTAGAAATAGGAAGCTAGGAGATTTGGGCTAGAGTGCCCGATAGGAAAGTGACACGGAAGCGAGGTAGAAGACGCCCTTATTTACTACCGGGGTCCGACGGCTTAACGTGCTCATACAATGCTATAGTAGATCAGATCAGATCATATGTAGAGGATTTTAGGAAGGGAGTGTCTGACCCCAGGTCTTAAACAACCCTTAGAAATAGGAAGCTAGGAGATTTGGGCTAGAGTGCCCGATAGGAAAGTGACACGGAAGCGAGGTAGAAGACGCCCTTATTTACTACCGGGGTCCGACGGCTTAACGTGCTCATACAATGCTATAGTAGATCAGATCAGATCATATGTAGAGGATTTTAGGAAGGGAGTGTCTGACCCCAGGTCTTAAACAACCCTTAGAAATAGGAAGCTAGGAGATTTGGGCCAGAGTGCCCGATAGGAAAGTGACACGGAAGCGAGGTAGAAGACGCCCTTATTTACTACCGGGGTCCGACGGCTTAACGTGCTCATACAATGCTATAGTAGATCAGATCAGATCATATGTAGAGGATTTTAGGAAGGGAGTGTCTGACCCCAGGTCTTAAACAACCCTTAGAAATAGGAAGCTAGGAGATTTGGGCTAGAGTGCCCGATAGGAAAGTGACACGGAAGCGAGGTAGAAGACGCCCTTATTTACTACCGGGGTCCGACGGCTTAACGTGCTCATACAATGCTATAGTAGATCAGATCAGATCATATGTAGAGGATTTTAGGAAGGGAGTGTCTGACCCCAGGTCTTAAACAACCCTTAGAAATAGGAAGCTAGGAGATTTGGGCTAGAGTGCCCGATAGGAAAGTGACACGGAAGCGAGGTAGAAGACGCCCTTATTTACTACCGGGGTCCGACGGCTTAACGTGCTCATACAATGCTATAGTAGATCAGATCAGATCATATGTAGAGGATTTTAGGAAGGGAGTGTCTGACCCCAGGTCTTAAACAACCCTTAGAAATAGGAAGCTAGGAGATTTGGGCTAGAGTGCCCGATAGGAAAGTGACACGGAAGCGAGGTAGAAGACGCCCTTATTTACTACCGGGGTCCGACGGCTTAACGTGCTCATACAATGCTATAGTAGATCAGATCAGATCATATGTAGAGGATTTTAGGAAGGGAGTGTCTGACCCCAGGTCTTAAACAACCCTTAGAAATAGGAAGCTAGGAGATTTGGGCTAGAGTGCCCGATAGGAAAGTGACACGGAAGCGAGGTAGAAGACGCCCTTATTTACTACCGGGGTCCGACGGCTTAACGTGCTCATACAATGCTATAGTAGATCAGATCAGATCATATGTAGAGGATTTTAGGAAGGGAGTGTCTGACCCCAGGTCTTAAACAACCCTTAGAAATAGGAAGCTAGGAGATTTGGGCTAGAGTGCCCGATAGGAAAGTGACACGGAAGCGAGGTAGAAGACGCCCTTATTTACTACCGGGGTCCGACGGCTTAACGTGCTCATACAATGCTATAGTAGATCAGATCAGATCATATGTAGAGGATTTTAGGAAGGGAGTGTCTGACCCCAGGTCTTAAACAACCCTTAGAAATAGGAAGCTAGGAGATTTGGGCTAGAGTGCCCGATAGGAAAGTGACACGGAAGCGAGGTAGAAGACGCCCTTATTTACTACCGGGGTCCGACGGCTTAACGTGCTCATACAATGCTATAGTAGATCAGATCAGATCATATGTAGAGGATTTTAGGAAGGGAGTGTCTGACCCCAGGTCTTAAACAACCCTTAGAAATAGGAAGCTAGGAGATTTGGGCTAGAGTGCCCGATAGGAAAGTGACACGGAAGCGAGGTAGAAGACGCCCTTATTTACTACCGGGGTCCGACGGCTTAACGTGCTCATACAATGCTATAGTAGATCAGATCAGATCATATGTAGAGGATTTTAGGAAGGGAGTGTCTGACCCCAGGTCTTAAACAACCCTTAGAAATAGGAAGCTAGGAGATTTGGGCTAGAGTGCCCGATAGGAAAGTGACACGGAAGCGAGGTAGAAGACGCCCTTATTTACTACCGGGGTCCGACGGCTTAACGTGCTCATACAATGCTATAGTAGATCAGATCAGATCATATGTAGAGGATTTTAGGAAGGGAGTGTCTGACCCCAGGTCTTAAACAACCCTTAGAAATAGGAAGCTAGGAGATTTGGGCTAGAGTGCCCGATAGGAAAGTGACACGGAAGCGAGGTAGAAGACGCCCTTATTTACTACCGGGGTCCGACGGCTTAACGTGCTCATACAATGCTATAGTAGATCAGATCAGATCATATGTAGAGGATTTTAGGAAGGGAGTGTCTGACCCCAGGTCTTAAACAACCCTTAGAAATAGGAAGCTAGGAGATTTGGGCTAGAGTGCCCGATAGGAAAGTGACACGGAAGCGAGGTAGAAGACGCCCTTATTTACTACCGGGGTCCGACGGCTTAACGTGCTCATACAATGCTATAGTAGATCAGATCAGATCATATGTAGAGGATTTTAGGAAGGGAGTGTCTGACCCCAGGTCTTAAACAACCCTTAGAAATAGGAAGCTAGGAGATTTGGGCTAGAGTGCCCGATAGGAAAGTGACACGGAAGCGAGGTAGAAGACGCCCTTATTTACTACCGGGGTCCGACGGCTTAACGTGCTCATACAATGCTATAGTAGATCAGATCAGATCATATGTAGAGGATTTTAGGAAGGGAGTGTCTGACCCCAGGTCTTAAACAACCCTTAGAAATAGGAAGCTAGGAGATTTGGGCTAGAGTGCCCGATAGGAAAGTGACACGGAAGCGAGGTAGAAGACGCCCTTATTTACTACCGGGGTCCGACGGCTTAACGTGCTCATACAATGCTATAGTAGATCAGATCAGATCATATGTAGAGGATTTTAGGAAGGGAGTGTCTGACCCCAGGTCTTAAACAACCCTTAGAAATAGGAAGCTAGGAGATTTGGGCTAGAGTGCCCGATAGGAAAGTGACACGGAAGCGAGGTAGAAGACGCCCTTATTTACTACCGGGGTCCGACGGCTTAACGTGCTCATACAATGCTATAGTAGATCAGATCAGATCATATGTAGAGGATTTTAGGAAGGGAGTGTCTGACCCCAGGTCTTAAACAACCCTTAGAAATAGGAAGCTAGGAGATTTGGGCTAGAGTGCCCGATAGGAAAGTGACACGGAAGCGAGGTAGAAGACGCCCTTATTTACTACCGGGGTCCGACGGCTTAACGTGCTCATACAATGCTATAGTAGATCAGATCAGATCATATGTAGAGGATTTTAGGAAGGGAGTGTCTGACCCCAGGTCTTAAACAACCCTTAGAAATAGGAAGCTAGGAGATTTGGGCTAGAGTGCCCGATAGGAAAGTGACACGGAAGCGAGGTAGAAGACGCCCTTATTTACTACCGGGGTCCGACGGCTTAACGTGCTCATACAATGCTATAGTAGATCAGATCAGATCATATGTAGAGGATTTTAGGAAGGGAGTGTCTGACCCCAGGTCTTAAACAACCCTTAGAAATAGGAAGCTAGGAGATTTGGGCTAGAGTGCCCGATAGGAAAGTGACACGGAAGCGAGGTAGAAGACGCCCTTATTTACTACCGGGGTCCGACGGCTTAACGTGCTCATACAATGCTATAGTAGATCAGATCAGATCATATGTAGAGGATTTTAGGAAGGGAGTGTCTGACCCCAGGTCTTAAACAACCCTTAGAAATAGGAAGCTAGGAGATTTGGGCTAGAGTGCCCGATAGGAAAGTGACACGGAAGCGAGGTAGAAGACGCCCTTATTTACTACCGGGGTCCGACGGCTTAACGTGCTCATACAATGCTATAGTAGATCAGATCAGATCATATGTAGAGGATTTTAGGAAGGGAGTGTCTGACCCCAGGTCTTAAACAACCCTTAGAAATAGGAAGCTAGGAGATTTGGGCTAGAGTGCCCGATAGGAAAGTGACACGGAAGCGAGGTAGAAGACGCCCTTATTTACTACCGGGGTCCGACGGCTTAACGTGCTCATACAATGCTATAGTAGATCAGATCAGATCATATGTAGAGGATTTTAGGAAGGGAGTGTCTGACCCCAGGTCTTAAACAACCCTTAGAAATAGGAAGCTAGGAGATTTGGGCTAGAGTGCCCGATAGGAAAGTGACACGGAAGCGAGGTAGAAGACGCCCTTATTTACTACCGGGGTCCGACGGCTTAACGTGCTCATACAATGCTATAGTAGATCAGATCAGATCATATGTAGAGGATTTTAGGAAGGGAGTGTCTGACCCCAGGTCTTAAACAACCCTTAGAAATAGGAAGCTAGGAGATTTGGGCTAGAGTGCCCGATAGGAAAGTGACACGGAAGCGAGGTAGAAGACGCCCTTATTTACTACCGGGGTCCGACGGCTTAACGTGCTCATACAATGCTATAGTAGATCAGATCAGATCATATGTAGAGGATTTTAGGAAGGGAGTGTCTGACCCCAGGTCTTAAACAACCCTTAGAAATAGGAAGCTAGGAGATTTGGGCTAGAGTGCCCGATAGGAAAGTGACACGGAAGCGAGGTAGAAGACGCCCTTATTTACTACCGGGGTCCGACGGCTTAACGTGCTCATACAATGCTATAGTAGATCAGATCAGATCATATGTAGAGGATTTTAGGAAGGGAGTGTCTGACCCCAGGTCTTAAACAACCCTTAGAAATAGGAAGCTAGGAGATTTGGGCTAGAGTGCCCGATAGGAAAGTGACACGGAAGCGAGGTAGAAGACGCCCTTATTTACTACCGGGGTCCGACGGCTTAACGTGCTCATACAATGCTATAGTAGATCAGATCAGATCATATGTAGAGGATTTTAGGAAGGGAGTGTCTGACCCCAAGGTCTTAAACAACCCTTAGAAATAGGAAGCTAGGAGATTTGGGCTAGAGTGCCCGATAGGAAAGTGACACGGAAGCGAGGTAGAAGACGCCCTTATTTACTACCGGGGTCCGACGGCTTAACGTGCTCATACAATGCTATAGTAGATCAGATCAGATCATATGTAGAGGATTTTAGGAAGGGAGTGTCTGACCCCAGGTCTTAAACAACCCTTAGAAATAGGAAGCTAGGAGATTTGGGCTAGAGTGCCCGATAGGAAAGTGACACGGAAGCGAGGTAGAAGACGCCCTTATTTACTACCGGGGTCCGACGGCTTAACGTGCTCATACAATGCTATAGTAGATCAGATCAGATCATATGTAGAGGATTTTAGGAAGGGAGTGTCTGACCCCAGGTCTTAAACAACCCTTAGAAATAGGAAGCTAGGAGATTTGGGCTAGAGTGCCCGATAGGAAAGTGACACGGAAGCGAGGTAGAAAAGACGCCCTTATTTACTACCGGGGTCCGACGGCTTAACGTGCTCATACAATGCTATAGTAGATCAGATCAGATCATATGTAGAGGATTTTAGGAAGGGAGTGTCTGACCCCAGGTCTTAAACAACCCTTAGAAATAGGAAGCTAGGAGATTTGGGCTAGAGTGCCCGATAGGAAAGTGACACGGAAGCGAGGTAGAAGACGCCCTTATTTACTACCGGGGTCCGACGGCTTAACGTGCTCATACAATGCTATAGTAGATCAGATCAGATCATATGTAGAGGATTTTAGGAAGGGAGTGTCTGACCCCAGGTCTTAAACAACCCTTAGAAATAGGAAGCTAGGAGATTTGGGCTAGAGTGCCCGATAGGAAAGTGACACGGAAGCGAGGTAGAAGACGCCCTTATTTACTACCGGGGTCCGACGGCTTAACGTGCTCATACAATGCTATAGTAGATCAGATCAGATCATATGTAGAGGATTTTAGGAAGGGAGTGTCTGACCCCAGGTCTTAAACAACCCTTAGAAATAGGAAGCTAGGAGATTTGGGCTAGAGTGCCCGATAGGAAAGTGACACGGAAGCGAGGTAGAAAGACGCCCTTATTTACTACCGGGGTCCGACGGCTTAACGTGCTCATACAATGCTATAGTAGATCAGATCAGATCATATGTAGAGGATTTTAGGAAGGGAGTGTCTGACCCCAGGTCTTAAACAACCCTTAGAAATAGGAAGCTAGGAGATTTGGGCTAGAGTGCCCGATAGGAAAGTGACACGGAAGCGAGGTAGAAGACGCCCTTATTTACTACCGGGGTCCGACGGCTTAACGTGCTCATACAATGCTATAGTAGATCAGATCAGATCATATGTAGAGGATTTTAGGAAGGGAGTGTCTGACCCCAGGTCTTAAACAACCCTTAGAAATAGGAAGCTAGGAGATTTGGGCTAGAGTGCCCGATAGGAAAGTGACACGGAAGCGAGGTAGAAGACGCCCTTATTTACTACCGGGGTCCGACGGCTTAACGTGCTCATACAATGCTATAGTAGATCAGATCAGATCATATGTAGAGGATTTTAGGAAGGGAGTGTCTGACCCCAGGTCTTAAACAACCCTTAGAAATAGGAAGCTAGGAGATTTGGGCTAGAGTGCCCGATAGGAAAGTGACACGGAAGCGAGGTAGAAGACGCCCTTATTTACTACCGGGGTCCGACGGCTTAACGTGCTCATACAATGCTATAGTAGATCAGATCAGATCATATGTAGAGGATTTTAGGAAGGGAGTGTCTGACCCCAGGTCTTAAACAACCCTTAGAAATAGGAAGCTAGGAGATTTGGGCTAGAGTGCCCGATAGGAAAGTGACACGGAAGCGAGGTAGAAGACGCCCTTATTTACTACCGGGGTCCGACGGCTTAACGTGCTCATACAATGCTATAGTAGATCAGATCAGATCATATGTAGAGGATTTTAGGAAGGGAGTGTCTGACCCCAGGTCTTAAACAACCCTTAGAAATAGGAAGCTAGGAGATTTGGGCTAGAGTGCCCGATAGGAAAGTGACACGGAAGCGAGGTAGAAGACGCCCTTATTTACTACCGGGGTCCGACGGCTTAACGTGCTCATACAATGCTATAGTAGATCAGATCAGATCATATGTAGAGGATTTTAGGAAGGGAGTGTCTGACCCCAGGTCTTAAACAACCCTTAGAAATAGGAAGCTAGGAGATTTGGGCTAGAGTGCCCGATAGGAAAGTGACACGGAAGCGAGGTAGAAGACGCCCTTATTTACTACCGGGGTCCGACGGCTTAACGTGCTCATACAATGCTATAGTAGATCAGATCAGATCATATGTAGAGGATTTTAGGAAGGGAGTGTCTGACCCCAGGTCTTAAACAACCCTTAGAAATAGGAAGCTAGGAGATTTGGGCTAGAGTGCCCGATAGGAAAGTGACACGGAAGCGAGGTAGAAGACGCCCTTATTTACTACCGGGGTCCGACGGCTTAACGTGCTCATACAATGCTATAGTAGATCAGATCAGATCATATGTAGAGGATTTTAGGAAGGGAGTGTCTGACCCCAGGTCTTAAACAACCCTTAGAAATAGGAAGCTAGGAGATTTGGGCTAGAGTGCCCGATAGGAAAGTGACACGGAAGCGAGGTAGAAGACGCCCTTATTTACTACCGGGTCCGACGGCTTAACGTGCTCATACAATGCTATAGTAGATCAGATCAGATCATATGTAGAGGATTTTAGGAAGGGAGTGTCTGACCCCAGGTCTTAAACAACCCTTAGAAATAGGAAGCTAGGAGATTTGGGCTAGAGTGCCCGATAGGAAAGTGACACGGAAGCGAGGTAGAAGACGCCCTTATTTACTACCGGGGTCCGACGGCTTAACGTGCTCATACAATGCTATAGTAGATCAGATCAGATCATATGTAGAGGATTTTAGGAAGGGAGTGTCTGACCCCAGGTCTTAAACAACCCTTAGAAATAGGAAGCTAGGAGATTTGGGCTAGAGTGCCCGATAGGAAAGTGACACGGAAGCGAGGTAGAAGACGCCCTTATTTACTACCGGGGTCCGACGGCTTAACGTGCTCATACAATGCTATAGTAGATCAGATCAGATCATATGTAGAGGATTTTAGGAAGGGAGTGTCTGACCCCAGGTCTTAAACAACCCTTAGAAATAGGAAGCTAGGAGATTTGGGCTAGAGTGCCCGATAGGAAAGTGACACGGAAGCGAGGTAGAAGACGCCCTTATTTACTACCGGGGTCCGACGGCTTAACGTGCTCATACAATGCTATAGTAGATCAGATCAGATCATATGTAGAGGATTTTAGGAAGGGAGTGTCTGACCCCAGGTCTTAAACAACCCTTAGAAATAGGAAGCTAGGAGATTTGGGCTAGAGTGCCCGATAGGAAAGTGACACGGAAGCGAGGTAGAAGACGCCCTTATTTACTACCGGGGTCCGACGGCTTAACGTGCTCATACAATGCTATAGTAGATCAGATCAGATCATATGTAGAGGATTTTAGGAAGGGAGTGTCTGACCCCAGGTCTTAAACAACCCTTAGAAATAGGAAGCTAGGAGATTTGGGCTAGAGTGCCCGATAGGAAAGTGACACGGAAGCGAGGTAGAAGACGCCCTTATTTACTACCGGGGTCCGACGGCTTAACGTGCTCATACAATGCTATAGTAGATCAGATCAGATCATATGTAGAGGATTTTAGGAAGGGAGTGTCTGACCCCAGGTCTTAAACAACCCTTAGAAATAGGAAGCTAGGAGATTTGGGCTAGAGTGCCCGATAGGAAAGTGACACGGAAGCGAGGTAGAAGACGCCCTTATTTACTACCGGGGTCCGACGGCTTAACGTGCTCATACAATGCTATAGTAGATCAGATCAGATCATATGTAGAGGATTTTAGGAAGGGAGTGTCTGACCCCAGGTCTTAAACAACCCTTAGAAATAGGAAGCTAGGAGATTTGGGCTAGAGTGCCCGATAGGAAAGTGACACGGAAGCGAGGTAGAAGACGCCCTTATTTACTACCGGGGTCCGACGGCTTAACGTGCTCATACAATGCTATAGTAGATCAGATCAGATCATATGTAGAGGATTTTAGGAAGGGAGTGTCTGACCCCAGGTCTTAAACAACCCTTAGAAATAGGAAGCTAGGAGATTTGGGCTAGAGTGCCCGATAGGAAAGTGACACGGAAGCGAGGTAGAAGACGCCCTTATTTACTACCGGGGTCCGACGGCTTAACGTGCTCATACAATGCTATAGTAGATCAGATCAGATCATATGTAGAGGATTTTAGGAAGGGAGTGTCTGACCCCAGGTCTTAAACAACCCTTAGAAATAGGAAGCTAGGAGATTTGGGCTAGAGTGCCCGATAGGAAAGTGACACGGAAGCGAGGTAGAAGACGCCCTTATTTACTACCGGGGTCCGACGGCTTAACGTGCTCATACAATGCTATAGTAGATCAGATCAGATCATATGTAGAGGATTTTAGGAAGGGAGTGTCTGACCCCAGGTCTTAAACAACCCTTAGAAATAGGAAGCTAGGAGATTTGGGCTAGAGTGCCCGATAGGAAAGTGACACGGAAGCGAGGTAGAAGACGCCCTTATTTACTACCGGGGTCCGACGGCTTAACGTGCTCATACAATGCTATAGTAGATCAGATCAGATCATATGTAGAGGATTTTAGGAAGGGAGTGTCTGACCCCAGGTCTTAAACAACCCTTAGAAATAGGAAGCTAGGAGATTTGGGCTAGAGTGCCCGATAGGAAAGTGACACGGAAGCGAGGTAGAAGACGCCCTTATTTACTACCGGGGTCCGACGGCTTAACGTGCTCATACAATGCTATAGTAGATCAGATCAGATCATATGTAGAGGATTTTAGGAAGGGAGTGTCTGACCCCAGGTCTTAAACAACCCTTAGAAATAGGAAGCTAGGAGATTTGGGCTAGAGTGCCCGATAGGAAAGTGACACGGAAGCGAGGTAGAAGACGCCCTTATTTACTACCGGGGTCCGACGGCTTAACGTGCTCATACAATGCTATAGTAGATCAGATCAGATCATATGTAGAGGATTTTAGGAAGGGAGTGTCTGACCCCAGGTCTTAAACAACCCTTAGAAATAGGAAGCTAGGAGATTTGGGCTAGAGTGCCCGATAGGAAAGTGACACGGAAGCGAGGTAGAAGACGCCCTTATTTACTACCGGGGTCCGACAGCTTAACGTGCTCATACAATGCTATAGTAGATCAGATCAGATCATATGTAGCGGATTTTAGGAAGGGAGTGTCTGACCCCAGGTCTTAAACAACCCTTAGAAATAGGAAGCTAGGAGATTTGGGCTAGAGTGCCCGATAGGAGGAAGTGACACAGAAGCTTGAGAGGTATAGAAGACGCCCTTATTTACTACCGGGGTCCGACGGCTTAACGTGCTCATACAATGCTATAGTAGATCAGATCAGATCATATGTAGAGGATTTTTAGGAAGGGAGTGTGTCTGACTCCAGGTCTTAAACAACCCTTAGAAATAGGAAGCTAGGAGATTTGGGCTAGAGTACCCGATAGGAAAGTGACACGGAAGCGAGGTAGGAAGACGCCCTTATTTACTACCTGCCGGGGGTCCGACGGCTTAACGTGCTCATACAATGCTATAGTAGATCAGATCAGATCATATGTAGAAGGATTTTAGGAAGGGAGTGTCTGACCCAAGGTCTTAAACAACCCTTAAGGAAATAGGAAGCTAGGAGATTTGTGCTAGAGTGCCCGATAGGAAGAGAGTGACACAGAAGCGAGGTATAGAAGACGCCCTTATTTACTACCGGGGTCAGACGGCTTAACGTGCTCATACAATGCTATAGTAGATCAGATCAGATCATATGTAGAGGATTTTAGGAAGGGGAGTGTCTGACCCCAGGTCTTAAACAACCCTTAGAAATAGGAAGCTAGGAGATTTGGGCTAGAGTGCCCGATAGGAAAGTGACACGGAAGCGAGGTATAGAAGACGCCCTTATTTACTACAGGGGTCCGACGGCTTAACGTGCTCATACAATGCCTATAGTAGATCAGATCAAGATCATATGTAGAGAGGATTTTAGGAAGGGAGTGTCTGACCCCAGGTCTTAAACAACCCTTAGAAATAGGAAAGCTAGGAGATTTGGGCCAGAGTACCCGATAGGAAAGTGACACGGAAGCGAGGTAGAAGACGCCCTTATTTACTACCGGGGTCCGAGACGG